>JACXVL010000083.1:102493-223222 GCA_014898675.1 Athelia sp. TMB | reverse complement strand
GACGTGACACGCCATGATATTTGAAAAGCCGACGGAGAGCATGGTGAGGATGAAGTGCTGGCTTTCGGGCACCGAGGGATTGAGGAGAAAGAGGAGGGTGAAAAAAAGGATAATCGATCTGGACGAGCAGTTAGATCCCGTTTGTGATTCAAGGTCGGCGTAGCTCACAAGTAGTACATTTGCCCCGAGCGCATTAGGGACCTCGAGAGGTTATAGAGGCCTTTGCCCGTAAGGATTGACATAAACCGGGCGCGCAGGCTGGTATCGATCACCGCGTTAACTGCCAGGCAGTAGGAAATGGCTAGGAAGATTGACGTATCGTAGGCGAATGTTGCCAAGGTTGGCGCTGTGAAATAAATTCCCTTCTCAAAGTCACATATTCCAGTTTCGGGATTGCGTACTGAGCAAAGAAAGTATTAGATATGGAGCATGGGCTAATTAGTGCTGAGACCGACCTGCACGAAGCGACGCAAAGGCGCCGAGATTTAAGCCGACTACCAAGACCAAAAAGATACCAAAGACAACTGTGATTCTTCTGGAGCACATCCACACAGCGCGCAGACGCAGGAGAAACAGGAATGAGGTGGAGGCGATGGCGACGGTGGTAAAAGCTCCAAGCACGCCGAGGACTGCCGCACAATCACCGACTGGCACCACTGTGAAATACGGTACTGGTCAGCTTGATAACATTTAGGTTCGTATAGAGAAGTCCTCCACCGTCATAGATAAAGACGAGTAATAGATAGCTAATGGAGCTGCAGCTAGATTTCGGTTTGAGTTTCCATCAGTCACGGAAGGATGCGACGGGTGGACGGAGGTACGTACCGCGAAATGAAGTAGAGCACATTAGACCTACTCAGACGAGCCCTCGCGACCACTTCGTATTCATCTGATACGGACAAAATCCAGTCGTATGTGTATGCCTAGCGACGTATCAAGAGAATTCCACGCGTTGAAGGCTGTTGAGCTTCAGTCGGGGGCTTACCACAAATCCAGATACGAAAATAAAGGCGCTAAACTGTCGCTGCGTGCCTGGCATAATAAGGGATGCAAGTCCTGCGCATGAAGAGCACCTGGCAGTAGCTCTCGACAAGCTGAAGAAGGGCGCAGTGCGCGCATTAGCTTTTTGTGAAGTCGTTATTGCAAGGCACAAGATCCCCGATTACTAATTTTGAATTGAGAGATATTTGGTCAATATTGGGTAGATCAAAAGCAAATTACAAACATGATGCCGTAAATCAGACCTGGGTAGGAACTGGTGGCATAGACAAGCAGAAACATTGGGAGCACGGCGCAAGCACGTATATCATGATCGATATGAGACAACTTCCTTCCCAGGCGTTGGGACAGGGAGATGCGAATGAGTGTAGAGTATAGACATTCGGTCTCAATGACGCTGTCGACTTTCAAACACCAAAAGTGACATGACATTCCCATTGAGACCGAGTGTCTCTACACTCACTCGCATCCTCTGATGGCCTCGAGCAGCGGCCATACAGGCGGCGAACGCGACCCCGTGCACTTTTTATCCGCATAGACGATGTTGGCCAATATCCCGTGGACTACGCTGCAGTCTATTGCAAGACTGTGTATGTTCGTGAAGATCTCGTGGACCCCTTTGTCGAGCTCATGCAATTCCTGGATGCGATATAACGACAGGGCTTTTATCCGAGCGCCGCGATGGCCTTCGAGGGTCGACCATATCTCTTGCAGCAGTGCAAGATCGATAGAGTGCAGGGAGAGGTCCCCGAGTCTAGGCATCTTGACGAATTTCCAGAAACCTCTGGGGTAGTCTTTAAATGCCTCGCGGTTATCTACGGCGGTGTTTCCAAAAGAGAGCGTTGTAAGCGCGGGCAGCTCCACGACAGACCAAGGTTTATCTTTGCGAGAGAAGACTTGGCCGCCGTCTAGAGTGAGACACTGCAAGGTGGGTGCAGCTTCACGCAGAATGTCGACAAACTCAGATGCGAACGGATTCAAGTAAGGATAGTGTCCACTTTCAGGACTGCAGCCCTTGAGCGAGAGGGTTGTGATGTTGGATAGAGGGACGCGACATTGAGAGATGCCAACACTCTTGAGCGCCGCCGCCGTGAGCAGTGGAGCCCCGCCGGTGAATATGCTTCCTGGATAATGAGATTTGGGCCAGTGCTCCGGGATCCCACCAATCTCTAATTCAAAGCAGGCGAGCTTTGGGGCTCTGGCGTTTTTGAGAGCCTCTAAGACGGCGAAAGCGTCGACGCGATTGTGAAAATATAGCTCCAGCCGATGACAGCGCGGGAGATAGAAAATCGCGGGATCGAATGGGGGCACCAATGCGCCGTCAAACTCGACATCGACATGCTTCTCATAGAGAACTCGGAGATCGCTCTGCTTTGACCGTGTGAGGCAGAGTTGTGTGAAGTAGGACGGTTTGCTGCCTGTGAGATGGATTGTGTTCCAAAGAAGGGGATCATTCAAGGCTACTGCACTCCAGGTTCGGGAGACATGGGATATGGTGTAGGAAATTTTTGCAGAGTTCCAGCGAAATGCCTCACGGAAGATTGCAACGAGTATTTCCACTGATACTTCGGAGATGGCGGACGCCAATTCGTCCGTTGCAACAGCTTGATGTCGAGAAGGGTTAATCATGTCGGAGTGATTCGCCTATGCGGCACATATCATGAGTGTCAGAATGATGATACAATGCGCGGAGAGCTCACCGATTGTCGTGTATTGGCGATATAATTACGAGCCTTACACAACCAATGCCGATTCTAGCATGTACCTAGATCGACCGAGATTAACAGATCGAGATAAGTGGCGATGGTCTAAACAACCACAAACACCTGGGCGTATCTACCCAAAGGCAACCGTCCACAGCAATGATGATTTATGGTCCACTACATCCAGACAGATATCTCCAGCTTCAATTCACGAACAGGTCTTGACTGTGGCGCCTAGATGATACATGGAATACATATTTTCTTACCGTTTATTACGATATCTATGAGGCAGTGCGCCTCTCCACCATCCCCATCAGCCTCCTTCCTCGCTCTCTGATTCGTTCTCATCTTCGCCATCGGGTCCAATAATCCTGAGGGACTCGGCAAGAGTCACTGTGCCCACATGCTTGCGCGTACACTCAAAGAGCGACTGCGGCAGTTTATGCCCCAGAAACGCCACCGACTTGATAGGGAGCCCAATGGCCTTCCGCCCGCGGATGAAGCGCCGAATGAAGTGCGCTGCGTCATCCTCATAGTAGTCATCAAAAGTGAGGGACTCTAGCAGCTGCCAGAGATGCGGCCCATGAGTGAAAGTGTTGTGATATTGGCCAAGGGGGCGTAGCATTGAAGAATATTCACGCTATCGAGTGTCACTGATGCGAGCAACGGTGCATCGTCGGTAAAGAAGCCCTGTGATTATCCGTATTCAGCCCATTCCTTCAGGTACTCACCTACAACTAGCTTGAAGGAGACAAGTTTTGGAGCGCTGGAGTACTTGAGACCCCCTCAGGTAGATGATGCAATTTCACGATCCCAAAATTTAAGCTCTAGCTGACCACAGCGTGGGAGGTACAGGACAGCGGGATCGAATGGGGGCACCTCGTCGCGCAGAAGCTCCAGCACAGAATCATCCGTATAGATGACTCGGAGGTTGCTCTGCTTTGAGCGTGCGAGGCAGAGCTGTGTCTGTGTGAATTGCGACGGTTCGCCGCCTGAGAGATGGATAGTGCTCCAGAGAAAGGGATCGTTCAAGGCTATTGCTCGCCATGCACGAAAAACATGGGATATGTTGTTGGAAGCTTTCGTGGATTTCCATCGCAATGCTTCTCGAAAGAATGCACTGAGCATTTCCACTGGTACAGTGTCTAACGCTCAAAACCGACCCGCGCCACAGCCTCCGCGCGACTAACTTTCTGCCACCGCAATTCCGTTCCGAAACCTACGTAAAATATGTGAAAACACTCAGAATGATCAAGGCTTTGATGCTACCTGGTCAAAATTTTCAATTTCTGACATATAAGAAAATTCGACCTCCCAAATTTGGATTTCCCACGCCACTGTATCGCCACATGCCTTATACGGAAGTAGTGGCTGACAGGGAGTTACCCAACCACCCCAGTATGGGTCCCTGAAGCACAGGATCCGGTTCAGAACAATCAAAACACGCTCAAATGATGTCTAAGGTATCGTCCCGATACCCAACAACCTCAATATCAGCCATATAAAGTTGCACTTTTTCCTTGGAAATTTGGACTGTCACGTGACTTTCTCTACTAATTTTTTTATTGCAGAATCATGATCAGAGACCTAAGTTGCCTTCTAAAAATGAAAATCCGAGGTCGATATGAGCAAAATTGACCGCGTGGCGGAGGCGCCTATTTTTAGTGGAAGACACTGTAGTTTTGAGATAGGAGACATGTCTTCTAGAAACAGAGAAACATCAACCATGTTGAAGCGGCGTCTCTACATAAGAGACGCTGTCAGTGGGATGTCGATATATACAATGTGGGACTTACTGGCTATCGTGTATTTCTAACACACATACGAATGTTAAAAGCAAGCACAGACAGAGGACTCGGACAGCTCCGGTAAGTTATTGACAATTGCAAGCGGCGATGGTCTAAACAACCGCAAACACAAAAGCGATATCCGATGGCGCCCACTCCCGCTGAGCCACGACTGAAAGACTCAAACGATCCCCCCAATGTCCGATCCATTGAATCAGAACAGACTTACCTAGCCTCAATTTACAAACAGGTCCAGACCGTGGCGCCAAGTTGTAGAATCGTCTGACCTGATCAATATGATGTTTAGCGTAGCACGCTTCAGCTTTGAACATGACACTGGACTATGACGAAGGCGAAATGCTGTAACATGTAAGCTGATGAATAACGAACACACACCTGTATTACGCGCTCTTACAGCGATTTGCGAAACTAATGAGACTGGCCTAAAAATAAATTTTGGTCCGGACGTGACATGACGTCGCCTTCCCAATCGGGAACCACCGCCAGATCGCGTCAACTCGCGCAGAAACACAAATCGCGTCTTGTGCCCTACTCCAATGGCAGCGGTAGCACCTGAGAGCCCACACACAGTCTTCCTTCTCCTCAAATGGGATCCCCCTTCTCGGGAAGTACATAGCTCCTGCAGCTCTTGAGGCCAAGTTGAGGCATATTATTAAATTAAGGAAGGCTTCAAGCCAGTAAGGCGTACATGCTTGTCGAAGAGCTCAGGCATACTGGTACGAATTCAGCCACCTGTGTGCAATGCTCGGCTCCAGGTGGCGGAGGTGCGCAAGCAGGCTAGTAGAAAGAGGGCAAGACGCGACTTGTGTTTCTGCGCGAGTTGACGCGATCTGGCGGTGTTCCCGATTGGGCAGGTGACGTCATGTCGCGCCCGGACCAAAATTTATTTTTAGGCCAGTCTCATTAGTTTCGCAAATCGCTGTAATTTCCAGCAACAGCATGTCCAGGAAGTGACCAACACTTCCCCGAAAAGGGGCCTTTATTCACGCCGTGTCGGTGAAGAAACGGCCAAAACGGGACATCACACATCGTCATCGTGCATGCGTGTACCAATCTTTCCCGTTTCGCGAGGCCCTTAGTTTTCATGCGGAAAAAGTGGCTTTTCAGGTAAGATCAGATTATTCTAGAAGCCAGATATACCTAACATGGAACAAACTTCTCAGACACGGGGATGCAGCTCTGCATAATCAGCGCATCGTTGGATAATAGGAATATTCTGGATGATCATCGACCCGTGCGGCGTCGAATCGTATAAAAGGAGTCATCCATGACAATATTAGGAACAACATCACATGTGTTTCGGAAAGCGTCAAAAGGCCAACTTCGAAGACACCAAGCCAGCTTCCTCTTCTACTTCCCATCCCGACAAGCCCACCCAACCCACTTCTACCACCCCCGCCGTCCAATCCGCAATGGCTCCTAAGATCGCTATCGTTATCTATTCCATGTACGGGCACATTGCCAAAGGTGCGTGTCTATATGCATTGAGATGACAGACTTTTGCTCATCAACGCATCCAGTCGCCGAGGCCGAGAAGAAGGGTATCGAGGCTGCTGGCGGATCTGCCACCATATTCCAGTGCGTATACTCTCCCATTTTCGATGATCGCACCACCTGACGCGATGTTGCCTCAGAGTCCCCGAGACCCTCCCCCAGGAGGTACTGACGAAGATGCACGCGCCCGCCAAGCCCGACTACCCAATCATCACCCCCACCGAGCTCGCGACCTTCGACGCCTTCCTCCTCGGCATCCCCACGCGCTACGGCAACTTCCCCGCGCAGTGGAAGGCGTTCATCGACTCCACCGGCGGCCTCTGGGCGTCCGGCGGGCTGTGGGGCAAGTACGCGGGCCTGTTCATCAGCACGGCGGGCCTCGGCGGCGGGCAGGAGAGCACGGCGATCGCGGCAATGAGTACGCTCGCGCACCACGGGATCATCTACGTGCCCCTCGGATACAAGAACAACTTCGCGCAGCTCACCAACCTGACGGAGGTGCACGGCGGCTCGCCTTGGGGCGCGGGCACCTTTGCTGGGCCCGACGGTTCACGCCAGCCAAGTGCGCTTGAGCTGGAGATTGCGGAGATCCAGGGCAAGTCGTTCTTCGAGACCGTGAGCAAGGTTTCGCTCTAGGTGGAAGATTTGGAAGGATATGCCATGAAATCATAAATGTATATGTACTCGTAATTCAGTCTCGTTGAGACTTTGGCACAGACCATTTCCAGCAGCCTCCACATAAGTTATGACCACTTTGCTTGCCATCCATTCCTCCGCGCGAGGATATAACAAGTAACCTACAGCCCATTAGTTGATATCAACATCAATCGACGTGGTAGCTAACCTGGAGAATCCTCATTCTATTCAAAAGCCCAAATGACGAGTCGCACTCGACAGCTTTTTAGCCGGCAGCGATGTGTTGCTCATTTCTGTGGGCATTTCGCTGGGCATATAACGTGTAGCTTCCCACCACAAAGCTTTCCGCATACACAGGGCGTTGGGAAGAAGAGCCGAGAAAGACGCATATATGGACTTGCTCTCTGGAAGACAGGCGATGGAAAGCTACAGTTGGCGAATGATGCTTTGAGAAGCAGAAGCACGCTTGTATGCGTCTTCGATGGTATGTTCTTGTCAATGTTGGCACTGAGCATGCGGAAGGGCCACACGATGCACGCTGAGCTGGTGTGGAAGGCTCAGGACCTCGCCATCGTTCACATCCGCATTGAAATGGCCAGAGGGTGGGATGTAGTTGCCGCTTATGGTAGCAGCTGCTCTCGCTCCATGCGCATTGCGCATCGGCGTTCCACTGCCCAATAAGGACTTGATCGGCAACGCTGGCTCGAAGCATTGAATCTATCACCGGGATATCGAAGAGCAGAACGGGAGACCGCAGAACGCCGAACAAGTACCACAGTTGGAGCAGATGGCCGTAGTATGATCTGGGAAGAATTTGAGCGAGTGTAGATGAATTAGCTAGGCTGACATACCATAACCCGTCCTTGAGTACCAGAGCCCAAAGCTGCCTGCATCCAGTACACGGGAGGAGAGCATCACGATCCGCAATCGTATCTATGAATAACAGTTAGCATGTTGGCTGAAACCATAATCGCGAAGTGCCCACCTCCGTTCTCGATGTCGACCTTTGAAGGGTCAATTCGATCAGCAGTGACGATCTTCGGGCGACTTCACGACGTGGTTGTTAATCTTGATAGGCTTCAAGTTCGGACTGTAGATGCCCAATCCTGAGCAGAACGTGCGAGCCTCAATCTTGAGGGTCCCAAAAAATGGAACGAGCCGAGGCGATGTTGGTGCTCGTCTTTTGACTTCTCCGGCTCCTCGACATCGCAATCTGCCTGAACATCGGGATGCTGGCTGGCACTCTCAACACAATCCACCACTTCTCCATTCCACCCTTGTCCGTCCCGCATTCCTCGCCCATGTCCATTAGACATGCGCCAATGGACAGCGACATGATGCCCTCGGTGGTCATGTGGGTGAAAATGCCCGCGACCGCAACTACGCGCCCATGTGCTTCGAGATGACGCAGCTGAGCATGAAGCAGCCGAGCTCCACAGGAGTAGTAAGCTCCCATCGCACAGGAAGCAGCAATGGTATCATGAGTCGGTACTGCAGGTTCGCGACGAGGTCGCGCGTGAGGCGCGCCTGCTCTTCTATCGTTCGCGTTTGGCTGTTTGCTTCGATGAAGGCAAAGCCGGTCTGGCACTCCCGGCACGTCTTGCCTCCGTCGAACGGCGTAGAAATTGGGCACCCTGTACCCAGGCAAGAATTGAGGCCATCTCCCTGGGTGGGAGCATAACTCGCGCTGGACTTGTCCAAGCGTCTCAACACCATCGTGCAGATGCAGGTGTCAATCTTCACATTCCGATGGCGGACAACGGCCTGCCCTCGATGTCGCGCGACCACAGCCAAACACACGCGCGAAACCGATCAACGAACTATGCCTCTGGCCCGGGCGTCCATTTCGAGTGCCTTCCCATCCAGAATCGGCGCCGCATTCATGAGGAGACGAAACCCAATCTTGACACCATCTTCTGGAGCAACTTTCTCGTTGCTTTCTAGCCGACGCCCATGGCCTCCGGCGGTCGCGAAAGAGGCATCGCCCGTGGAGAGACAGATACCCGCACAGTCGAAGTGTAGGCGATAATTGCACTGATGCATTCTTGAAAATGTCAAGACAACGCCAAGCGCGAAAGCTATTTGAGATGGGCATGCGTCAGCAAGGATGGGGGGCGGTTGCGTAAATGTGAACGCACCTTGACGCGGTCTTTCGCAATGATCGTGATATATATCGATGGTGTTTTCATACTCGAATGTGGAGAGGTAAGGTCAGAGTCTGGTCGATGAATGGATCCTGTGCCCTTTCGACGGGGTCCGGATGGAGAGGGTACGAGCTGCACGCGTTGCCGAGAAGTAAGACCGCCGCGCGCGTGAGAGATTGGCGGGAAAGTGATCACTATGTATCTGAAAACCAGCATTAATATTGCAGGCGTTTCCAGCACGGAAGCCAACCAGCCAACCAGCGAGACCAGAACCAATTGCAAGTGGAGGGAGAGCGTGGAAAAAAGGTAGCAATTCGCGGGGTCCAATTGCCAGGCTCAATATAGGTCAATATTAAATTAGATAATTAATGGCGATCTCGGGCAGCACGGCCACGACGGACGGTTTGGAGACAGCTCATACTTATGGACGCAAGCAGAGGATCATATGCAATGCACATATGACGAGTTCTCTCGCGCACGCACATACGGACCGAGCCAGCAGCCCCCCGGTCTCGGACCATGCATAAATGAATAACGCGAAGCACCTCATTGGGAATTTGCATGAATAGCTGAAAACCCGTGCGCATGAAGCGTGAATGGAGGCCAACAAAAACAAATTTGATATTCCCAGCGAGTTCCTTCCAAGTCCCTTCTAACATTTCCAAGTCACATTCGGGCCCCCCCTTTCACAAGCACCACTACTACCCATTCCCAACAGCACTTTGCCCCTCACCCCATCCCAAATCCCTCACCCCATTCCAAATCCCTCACCCCATTCCAAATCCCTCACCCCATTCCAAATCCCTCACCCCATTCCAAATCCCTCACCCCATTCCAAATCCCTCACCCCATTCCAAATCCATTCTACCGTCGCTTCGCTAATACGAAGAATATAGTCTCAGCTTTATTTAGAGAAAAGAATTCACTGCATGACGCACTTGAATATTTGAATATCTATGCGCGACGACAACGACGCGGTCGCGAGTCGTTTGCAACCGGAGTGTTCCTTCGTCTCGCAGCTTCTTGTCGTCTTATAGCCTGGGAAAGTTCAATTTTCAAACATTGAAAGAAAGGAAAACTGCTTCACATACTCGCTAAACAGTAAAAATAAAGATGTGTTTGCCCATCTCGAAGATATTGGAAGTCAGAGAAGACTTGGTAGCGTACCCACTAAAGACGTTAAACGGAGTTGAATATCAGGATAGACGCAGCTTACATGCTGTAGAAAATGAAATCAAAGGAGGTTAACAGATGAAAAGATGAGACTTGATATATGAGCTCACGATCTAGCAATAGAACGAGTGTCAGAGCGAGGAATGTCATTATTTAAAAAAACAGACGATCTATCAATTGATGGAATAAGCCCTGATCTGTCAGTTGAAGGATAATTCACGCACATTCTGCAGACAGAGCGGCGACGATGTGAGTCCTGATCTACTATTTGAAGGCGAGACGACGCACCAACTGGATACAGAACGACAAGTGGGTGAGCCCTGATCTGCTAATTGAAGGATAAATCCGCGCACCTCCTGCAGACAGAGCGGCGGCGACGTGAGCCCTGATCTGTTAATTGAAAGAGAAACAGACGCACATCCTGCAGACAGAGCGACGGCGACGTGAGCCCTGATCTGTTGATTGAAAGAGAAACAGACGCACAAACTGCAGACAGAGCGATGGTGACGTGAGACCGGATCTGTTAATGGAAAGAGGAACAGACGCACATACTGCGGACAGAGCGACGACGACGTGAGCCCTGATCTGTTAGTTGAAAGAGAAACAGACGCACAAACTGCCAGTGCAGACAGAGCGACGGCGACGTGAGCCCTGATTTGTTAATTGAAAGAGAAACCGACGCACCGCCTGCAGACAGAGCGACGACGACGTGAGGCTTGATCTGTTAACTGAAAGAGAAATCGACGCACATACTGCAGACAGAGCGATGACGACGTCAGCCATGATCTGTTAATTGAAAGAGAAACAGACGCACATACTGCAGACAGAGCGACGGCGACGTGAGCCCTGATCTGTTAATTGAAAGAGAAACCAACGCACCGGCTGCAGACAGACGACGGCGACGTGAGCCCTGATCTGTTGATTGAAAGAGAAACCGACGCACCGACTGCAGACAGAGCGACGAAGACGTCAGCCCTGATCTGCTAATTGAAAGAGAAACCGACGCACCGGCTGCAGACAGACGACGGCGACGTGAGCCCTGATCTGTTGGTTGAAAGAGAAACCGACGCACCGACTGCAGACAGAGCGACGACGACGTCAGCCCTGATCTGTTAATTGAAAGAGGAACAGACGCACATACTGCAGACAGAGCGACGACGACGTGAGCCCTGATCTGTTGGTTGAACGAGAAATTGACGCACTCCCTGCAGACCGAGTGACCACGACATGAGCCCTGATCTGTTAATTGAAAGAGGAACAGACGCACATACTGCAGACAGAGCGACGACGACGTGAGCCCTGATCTGTTGGTTGAACGAGAAATTGACGCACTCCCTGCAGACCGAGTGACCACGACATGAGCCCTGATCTGCTAATTGAAGGATAAATCCGCGCACCTCCTGCAGACAGAGCGGCGGCGACGTGAGCCCTGATCTGTTAATTGAAAGAGAAACAGACGCACATCCTGCAGACAGAGCGACGGCGACGTGAGCCCTGATCTGTTGATTGAAAGAGAAACAGACGCACAAACTGCAGACAGAGCGATGGTGACGTGAGACCGGATCTGTTAATGGAAAGAGGAACAGACGCACATACTGCGGACAGAGCGACGACGACGTGAGCCCTGATCTGTTAGTTGAAAGAGAAACAGACGCACAAACTGCCAGTGCAGACAGAGCGACGGCGACGTGAGCCCTGATTTGTTAATTGAAAGAGAAACCGACGCACCGCCTGCAGACAGAGCGACGACGACGTGAGGCTTGATCTGTTAACTGAAAGAGAAATCGACGCACATACTGCAGACAGAGCGATGACGACGTCAGCCATGATCTGTTAATTGAAAGAGAAACAGACGCACATACTGCAGACAGAGCGACGGCGACGTGAGCCCTGATCTGTTAATTGAAAGAGAAACCAACGCACCGGCTGCAGACAGACGACGGCGACGTGAGCCCTGATCTGTTGATTGAAAGAGAAACCGACGCACCGACTGCAGACAGAGCGACGAAGACGTCAGCCCTGATCTGCTAATTGAAAGAGAAACCGACGCACCGGCTGCAGACAGACGACGGCGACGTGAGCCCTGATCTGTTGGTTGAAAGAGAAACCGACGCACCGACTGCAGACAGAGCGACGACGACGTCAGCCCTGATCTGTTAATTGAAAGAGGAACAGACGCACATACTGCAGACAGAGCGACGACGACGTGAGCCCTGATCTGTTGGTTGAACGAGAAATTGACGCACTCCCTGCAGACCGAGTGACCACGACATGAGCCCTGATCTGTTAATTGAAAGAGGAACAGACGCACATACTGCAGACAGAGCGACGACGACGTGAGCCCTGATCTGTTAATTGAAAGAGAAACTGACGCACAAACTGCAGACAGAGCGACAACGGCGTGAGCCCTGATCTGTTAGTTGAACGAGAAACTGACGCACTCTCTGCAGACCGAGTGACCACGACATGAGCCCTGGTCCGTTACATAATTGAAGCAGAAGAAGAATGTACTACCTCAAAATCCTGTATTTGCATTCAATGAGATTTCAAAAAAAATCAGCATTTGCATCTGTGCAAACCTCCTGAAAGCACGAGGCATTTTAAGCTAGGCATAGAGTACTTGCAGCCATTCTTACCTTCTATTTTTTTAAATGAAACATGTCATATCTCGATACCAGCGAATAAAATAGCTGACTTACATCCTGCTCGCAGCAACTTAGTCCGCCAGTAATTTTCCGAAGGAAATTTCATAACATACCATCTAAGTCGATCAATTTTCTATTGAAGGGCAAGCAGGACAGAGCGAACGACGGTACCTCGATTCGAGTCACCATGCTCTCAAGTAATTGCGAAAGACGTATCTTTTCCATCGCCAAGTCAATGTACGACCAGAACGAACGAGTGATGACGTTACCTCGTATCTAGGCGAAAGGTCGGAGAGCTGCATCACCACATCGTCGACATTGTTTCTGTTTATTAGTATATTGATCCAAGGCTCCATTACCTGAGAAGAAGAAAAATCTTGTAGCACGCCGAGAAGCTCGTGGGAGGCCTCACTGGCGTTGCTGGAATCCAGTAAATGGCGAGCCCAATACTCAGCAGCGTATTCTGATCCTGCATTCTCAGGGAAGATGTCCGTTTTCAGGCTCCTCTGCAGTACTTTTAGGCACCCATCAGAGATGATTGCATGAGCTGTCGGTGGATCGATAAAAAGATCGTGGGATCGGCTCTCATCCACAAGAAAATCGCGGAGCGACGTGTGGTTGAGCTGGATGGGGGCGTTATCATCGGAAGGGATGTTGATGATTGATTGAATGGCCAATAGTGCGTGCAGCACATCTTGGGCGCCGAGCTCGAGGATTTCGGCCAGTGTTTCGACCGAGGGTTGCTCGTAGGTAAGCATGAGGGCCGCGAGCACCGGACGAAAGCAAGCGATCTCGGAAGCATCCCTGAGCACCTGGTCATACAGCGGGTCAAGGCCAGCATGAACTTGTAAAACACTCTGCAATTTGCGATCCGGGGGGGCCTTGCCATCGGTGACAAATTTCACTAGAGTGGAAGCGAAAATGAATAACCCAGATGACTTGTCGACCAGGGCATCCATGTCCCACAGGGAAGGCCATGGCGGAGGAATGTATCGAAATAGTTGGGTATGATGTTTAATGATGTCAGAGAATCGAGCCTCTAGAAACATCTTGATGTCATTGCGAGCATCGAAAGCCTCCAGTTTCAGGAGGTCCGTGGCGCGTTGACTGGCTGGGTTAGCGAAGCTTTGGCGAATGTGCTCTTCGCCTCGGCTAGTCAGGAGCCATCGAAGCTTCAGATTTCGGCCGACGTGGCATGCATTGGCAAGGGCTGTGATGAACTCCCGCATCGAGTCTCGATCGTTGCATTCATCAAGGGCGTCAATAATAATGAGAAGCGCACGATCTGGGATGTTCTCCTGGGCGAGAGCCATGAATGGCTCAAATATGAGGTTCTGAAGTTGGTGGGTGATCGACTGGTGGACTATGGTAGGATCGCGCTGGAGCGCTTTCTCAACGAGGGGCCTGAATCCAGGCACAGAAATCGTGATCTGGAATGCGAGGGTGGTGATAAAATGATCGATCTTGCTTCTTCCACCCGCGCCTCGCAGGAAGAAAAAGCTAGCGGCCAAGGTCCCGTCGCGCGCACAGGCCTCTGCCACGGTCTGCGAGATTGCAGATTTGCCAAAGCCTGCGGGACTGCTCATCCAGCAAATCGACTTTGCATCAGATCCGTCTCTCCACGTCAAGATCCTTGCGATAGCCAGCACCCTTGTGCCCCGGAGACACCCAACTCTTGCCCCACGACCATTGTAGGCCGCATCTGGCACGACGAAGTCCGGGTGCAAATTCATACTTCCAGCATCTAGTATTCTCAATGTGATCCAAACCTTGAGGAAGCAACAAGGAACGCGTCATACCGAAATGGCTATAATTCTCGATGTTCATGTCTCCGCCAATATTGTTTACGTGGCCGTGGTCCGAGGTGCCTATAGTTGTAAAGTTGGGCTAAACATTCGGGATGTGAGATGTGAGGAAATTTCTAGTCAGTTGCGACGTGCATGTGATGAACCTCGTGGGTTCAGAATTCGCCAGAGATTCATACTGGTGAAATCTGGTGGGAAGGTATATGGCATACACGTCTGAAAGGGGCAATTTAGCAAGGATTATGGATATATGTGAGTATGAACCCTGGCCTGAATGAAATAAGCGTCTGGTTGCCGATGCGAATAGGAACTGGTAGGAATCAGCTCGGTGATCACTGATCGATAGCAGGAGGTTAAGCGCCAAAGGATATTCAATTATGGCGCCGCAAACTCCCGGGCCTGGCGCTCTATCACCTTAACGCCCAAGCCCTGTAGTCTCCCGGAGGCAGACTCACAATTCGAATCTTTTTGAGAGGGGGGAGGACGATTCGAATGGACCTGCACTTAGTCTTCCAGCCTCCGGGTGATGCACCGTTATGACTTGCGCCTGGATCCCAGGCTGACCAAATGATGACGCGATGACGTTGCTGCCAGTGCTGTTGTCTGACATTCTTGCGATGCGCTGACTCAGTGACTGGCTCATGGATCGTCGACACACGTGCTTACTGGTGGTAGTTCTGTGTAGAAGGCTTCATCGAGTGCTGAACACGATATTGCCGAGGGAAAAAGCGACGGACCGAGAACTCGACTCAATATCAAACAGATACATTGACAAACTCAAATGAGCAACCACCTGCGTCAGCGCCGATCCCGACCCACCGCAAGTCGACCACAGGGATCAGCACTGCTGCCTTTGGGCAACATCTGCGGGCTTGTATTGGAAATTTGAGGCATCGCAATAAAAATGTAGCATTCGGTCATGACCCTCAGGTGTCTACGAGACTCTGCTTATTGAGACGCATTCCCCACATGTCGGTGATGCCGAAGATGAAGCACAGAAAGGGTGGTGGGTAACGACGCGGACGGTACTGCATATCCGATTAGTTAGGCATTAACAAAAAGGAGCTAGATACGCCTTCTGAGAGAGAAAGGGTGCGCCTCACGACTCGCTGCAGCCGGCGTATACGGACTCGATGCCATCGATGTGCGAATGGGAAAGGTTGACGTTGTGGATCTTGCGTGGGATCTACGAACATCGCCGCCTATAATGATGACGCTGGGTCAACAAAGCGTGGATGCGACCACTGCATATTTGTGACCTCCGTTGGGGCGAGTCAGAGGCGCTCATCTCGCTCTACGCAGAACCCTCGCGCTGGCAGTATACGGCGAAACCTGTTTCCTAAAAGACTGTCTTCGGCGCCGAGCCGCACACTAAGGTCCATCTTGTCTTTCTCGCGCTTTTCTCGCCCATATTTGTGCCCAGCAGTACCCCCGCCTTTCCGAAGCGCCTACTGCGAGATCCACCACTGCCGGTGTACCCGCTTTGCGTGTAGTACTGGCCTGGCTTGTACCACCAGATGGCGAGACGTTTGAGCAAGATGGGGGGAAGGGATAGATGATAAGAGACGAGAGCCAAGCTCTCAGTCGTTGTCGGTGGGTTCACGAACGGGCAATGTCGAGAAGGGGCCTAATGAGGATGCTACTGTAAAGTCATCATCAGTAAGAGCAGTACATGAAGAAAAGAAAAGACGCACATCTGGAGTGGCCTTGAGGTCGACAAAGAAGATCTGCACGATCAGTGCTGGCAGGGGCGGCGGTGCCCCTCGCCTTTTCGACTCTTCAATGTCACATATGCACGCGAATGCCGAGTTGCTAACACTCCCCTCGTTGTTCGCGAGCCCTCCATCATACTCCTGCCCTCCCGCTCGCGTAGATGAGATGAGGTCCGCGCCAGCAGACTCGGGTGCACGAGCGACGGGATGCCCGCTATGGTGCTGTCGATGACCGAGTCCGCGACCGCCACGGACACGCCCGTCTGCTACAGGAGGAAGTTGCTGTCTGACGTGGTGATCCCCGGATCCGTGGGCAGCAGATTCGCGAGACGCATTGTTCGAACGGCACCTGCTCGCGCAAGCGGCTGCTGGCAAAGTCGGTCCAACCCTTCTCGCCAGGACCAAAAAGCTTCTCGAGGGCTGAGAGCGCAGGAGCACTGCATCCAGGTAGGTCCTTTGAGATTGCCTTCGGGGTGGGTAGAGTGGAGGCCCGATTTGCATTGCGCGACATCAAACGCTTGGGGGTTACCAGGTCCCGGAAGCACGGGACAGTGTCGTTAGCGAATATTAGTGTGACTTTAGATGTTCATAGCCAGTTGTGAGAGTGAGCGCGCTCGGAGAGCTGCGACTTGGGGCCTAGGTGTCTTCACTTCGAAATCATCCGCATACAGCCTCGGCACCACGAATGGCCTATTAGACACCTGATTCCCAATCTGACGACATCTTGGTGTGGAAGAAGTTGTTCGCGGCATACTTGGCAATCGTTCATGCAGACGAAGGGGAAGGACGCCTTGAACACGGCGGAAGAGGTTGTGCAACTTGGAGAAATACATGCGCACACAGTCCAAGGTGTAGATTATGGTACCAGTGACGAGCGTATCCATGCTTGATGTCGAATGGAACGGCTGTCTGGGGTGTATGTTAGTCGGAATGGGGAATGATTGCGTGTATGCGGGCGCACCTTGACGCGGACTTCGACGGGTCACAGTGGCCTGCTCACACTCGGGTGGGGAGACGAGCGCTCCGGACCTGTTGATGATTTCTTGACTCCGTCTTGTGCTTGCATATACCTTACTCATTGTAAGCCACTGCAGACATTTCCGAAAGGATATTCACATACCTATGTCCCTCTTCGGCGCGTCCTGATCAAGGTTGATGGCGACAAACTCAACAATGATATCTCGCGAATATTCTTTGCGATCAGAAGGATTCAGCTGCAGGGTCCTCCGGCCTCGGAATTGCCGCGTCGGTCTGGCCAATGGCCATTTGAATATGGACAGTTCTGGTATCCGCTGACTGAACTTCAATGAAGAGGGGTCAAATGAAAGGGATACAGCCCACACGCGATACCAGCCGAGAAAACCAAAATGAGATCATAGGAAAGCACTGGACATGATTTGGGCAGGAACGTTAACGTTGAACAATAGTAATTCGATTGCAGCGCAGCGAAGACTTGGTGAAGACTGAAGAGGACTGAAGGCGACAAGTAGCGTGGGAATGTTCCGGGCGGTTCAATTAATCATTTCTCGTGACGATGGTTGCTTTGACTCAAGGAGCCATGTCGTTGATCTAGCTTATAAGACCACCCTCGAACTGCCGTAGGGGCTGATGGTCGGGCGTACATCGGAGTGCAAAATCTTCCGTTTTAACTACTCAGTACTCAGGCGGCTTGATCAGTGGTGTCAGGTTGTGTCAGAGTCTTTGGTTGCCCTGCCATACTGGTGCGAAATGGGCTACCCTGATCTGCATTGTCAGTTTAGCACTGTGTCCAGTCGCCTTCTGGGAAGGTGGCTCTCCTCAAATGCGAATGGTTTCCCAGCAGCGGACAGTATCACAGTACGGACCATTCTCGCCATATTCACGGTGTGTGCATCATTTTGATACATAAACGACGTTCTTCGAGGGCACCGCCCAGTGCTTCTGAGCTCCACTTACAACAATCCAACGAACAGTACGGGTCATTATCGTCAAATCCACGGCGTATGCACCATGCCTACTTATAATCCAGCTTTTTATTGCATTCCTCAGCACTTCTGAAATCCACACGATGTTTTCAAGGTCACTCCTGAGCACTCTCCTTTTTTTGGGAACAGGTACTTATCTTTCTTGGCCTAAACCTACGCAGTTGATCAATTTATAGCATTTACAGTCCTCGCGCAATCATCCCGCTACACTGACCCAGGAAACGGCATCGTCTTCCAGGGCTACACCGACCCGGTGCACAGCGTGACCTACGGCGCCGTCTTTCCTCCGCTTACCGCAGACTCAACCGAATTCGTTGGCGAAATTGTCGCTCCGATTGCGAACGCGTGGGTTGGCATCTCCCTTGGGGGGGAAATGCTGGACAGTCTGCTGCTCGTTGCTTGGCCTAACGGCGATTCCATCGTCAGCTCTCCGAGATATGCAACGTACGTCTCCATCCAATGCTGATACTTCCCTCGTACTGATGATTCACGACCACAGTTCTTACGAGCAGCCAACGTGAGAATATCAAGAGTCTTGATTACATAATTAATGCAATACTGACATTTTCGTCGCAGGTCGTACATAGGACCAATTCTCACCACACTTCCTTCCAGTACAGTCAACGCAACCCACTGGAAATGGGTCTTCAGGTGCCAAAACTGCACAAGTACGCCTTTTTGATGCTTGCCGACTGGAATGCGCTGATTGGTGCCGTACAGCCTGGGAAGGGGGCAGCATCTCTCTGAGTGGCTCGCCCACATGGGCCTGGGCTGTGTCTGCAGTCGCTGTGGCCACACCCTCAGATCCCGATAGCACCTTCTCGGAGCACACCGACTGTAAGCTTACGACTAGTCCCTGCTCTCACTCAACCCGCCGCTGACTTGACTACTAGTCGGCTTCTTCGGTGAAATCGTGGCCAACGCTCATGCTTCAGCTTCCGACTATGCTGCCTGGTCCAGTGGGGAGACAGTGTAAAAGAGGTGTTCGCAACTCGCGATGCCTGCGCCGAAACACTTGGTTGGATAGTCATTGGATTTCCCTTGCTATTGTCTACCTCAGTCCTGCACGTATACACATCTCTTGCCTTCACCCGGCTCAAGAACGTTATGCACATATGCTTTGTTCCTCCATATCGCCACCAGCTGGCGGTATCCCGCGAATCTCGAAAATTGCGTACTTCGCTTGTGAGGTTGATCTAATTAATTTGCCTCGCAAGCAAAAATGGTGATTTTGAAACTGGGTAGTCTATATAAGAGGGGGTATTATCAGGCGTGAAAAGTGCAATCAGACAAGCCCCTATGGTAGGTACATGCGGAATGTTACGTGCCAGTGTCTCCCCAGTCCAAACATATTCCACCTATTAGATTAGATTATTAGCGATTACCATGTGCCGGAGCCCACACACTCGAGGTTAGGACATCGTAAGCCTGGGACACCAATGAACATGCAGCATGCTCGGAAGACCACCAGAGACGTACCGGCATGGCTCCATACACGGATTGTACGCCCCTCGCTGATTTCGAGGCTCAGGAAGCCCAGCAAGTGCGCTGGGGTGAGCCCATCGAAGACCATGATGCCAACAATGAATTAAAACAGCGAATGCGCCATTTGAGCTGGTGGATCGCGACCAGCATCAGACACTGGAATGAATTCAGTCGCGATGCTAATACGTGGTGTAAATTGTAATTAGGCTTTTGAGGCATCATCATCATGATGTTCATGATGGTCATCCAAAGACGCGCGACAGGTTTTAGAGGACATTAATACTGCGCGAAATTATTGGAGGTTTAATCTGCACAGCGAGCAGGCCTAGGCTCAGGAGAGGAGCGAGAGCTGGCTCTTTGAACTCGTGCAAGCAAGATAGCCTACATGCACGGCCCGGGGCCAGTGGCACGAGCGGAGTTCGGAAATGTTGCACCCGTGGGAAGTATGACGCGCCAGAACCAGAGAATGCTGTAAGTGCTGTAAGTGCTCATGAACTGTTGTCTCCGTCAATTTTCCCAGTAATAGCTTCGATGCGGTCATCGCAGGGCAGGATTGCATCGCGCCGAATGAATAGTTGCTATGCTTGGCATCAATCTACGTCAGCTGCAGCGACGAGCCTGAGTAGCATTGCCGCTCCCTTCCCGCACAGAGCACACCATTATCCCTCTTTTCAGTATCATCTACCTGCTTATGGATATCCGCGCCGCACTAGCGCATCTCAAAATTCCTAATGCAAATGAGGGATATGCAGTCACCGCGTGCGGAGTGCTGTTGGTGCGTCCTTTATTGCCAGTCTATCGAGAACGCTGCGATGCTCATCCGTACCCGAGGTCTACGATGTGATGATTAACCTGGACAGAGAGGTGAGTGGGTGCTTAATCTGTACATGGATTGTCACGAATGACAAGATAGATCGAATATGTCTGGACTACTCCATGGGCCTTTGCGACAGTTCTCTATCTTCTCAATCGATATACCCCCTTCATCGACGTATTCAACATAGTGCATCGTGAGTGTCTCTCATCACCGTCTACTGGAAATCTGCTTATAATGCAACAGTGATCACGAACTTCAGCTCTCCTGAGGTGGGTTCTATGTTTCCCTCAATGTGCTGTAGATTTCATCGCTTGTCAGGAATGCCGACGGGCCACTTCCATGTCAGCATGTGAGCCGTCCCGCCAGGCTAGCCTGAAAAGTACTCAATGTCATGCAGTGTTTTTCATAGTAGGAAATGTAGTTTCCGAAGGTATTGTTTATTCGGCGTCTCCCGAGCCCCGAATTCTCAGCACTATCGCCCAGTCATTCTCATGGTGCGAACTTATGCTATATGGGGGCAGAGACGATCTATTCTCGTTGGCCTTGTGGCTCTAGGATTGGTACGGCTAGTCACTTCTACTGCTATCTTCCAGCACTCGGCCTAAACTTTCCACCAGGTCACGATGATTCCCGCTTCTGTGTTCTTCTACCTCCAACTCGGTGACATGCAATGTTCGTCTTGCCGCTTTCTGATTTGCTCTATGTGCTCAAACGTTCCCATCAGTTGGGCCTGCGCCATTCCCGCATTTTCGCGGGTGCTTCATGACCAAAGCTCACAACGTCATCTTCATCGCATTCATTCTAATGGTTTTTTGCGAGACATGTGGGTCTTCTTACGGCTTTTGAAGCGCCCTTCTCTCCCTTCTCTACTGACGGAACCTTGCCAGGTATCATGGTTTTGACCCTGATAAAGGGGGCACAACACTGTAGGTGCTTGCGCGGCACTTACACGTTGCTGGTCACAAAGCCATTATAGATCGTCAAACACGCTCGTCATGGATAAGAAAGATGTACCAAAACGGTGAGCTGCTTGACCCTGCGCACATGCCTGATGCGATGACTGACGAAATGCTACTAGGCCTGCTGTTTTACGCATATACACTGCGTATGTACCCCGTGCTCGGTGGATATATGGTCCCCTGACACATGCGTCGCAGTGTCCTCAATCTTCAATATTATTTTGCTCCTCCTTGCACCTGTAAGCCTCACTAACCTGCGCATATATACGAAGCCTAACATACTGCAGCCCGGCTATGACAATCTATTCGTAATGTTAGGCTCTCGATCTGTTGCCCTCGTTCCGACTGACACGAGGGCTGCAGACCTCAACGAATACTCCACTCCGTGCTCTGTGCGCGGGTTCTCCTCTTGCTATTCGAGCAGAGATCGAGTCAGCCTGTCGATAGTACTCTGGAGCTGACCTCGATTCGGGGCCTCTCCCACATCCGTGCGACATAGGAGAGTATCGCATGCACAGTGCAAAAATGCTGTCAGATGTGGCGGGCGGGCGCAGATTTTCCTCGGCTGTTGACCCGCGGGGTCGATGCATGCGCTTCTACAATTTAGTATACATGCAATACTTACTGTTTATAGGAGACGCTCCGGTTAATCACACCTCATTTTGTGCAATCGTTTCATTCTCGACACATTTCACAATAAAATAGCCAGTTAAACAAGGAGCACATATCCAGGATCGAAAAATGGCCTTATCTGACACCAACAGACCACTTAACAAAATATTCCCTCACGGTGATTAGCTATGACAGATCGCCGAGTACCGCATAGCTGGAGACTATCGATGAGACGCGCGTTCTAATCCGATACTGAGATACCCAAGCGGACTCGAGTGTCCAACTGCTTCACATGTCCGCTCTGAACGACTCAAAAGACTCATACAACCGCTGCATGGACGGTCTACATCGAGGCTCAACCCAACAGTCTTCCAGGGTCTGCCAGATATAATCGGATGTTATCTCCGGGTAGCGGTCGCGTGTCGGTCGTAGGCCCTTCAAGACCTCCGCCAAGGCGGCCGTATCTTGCGTGATCCAATACCACGGCAGCTTGCCGGTAATTATCTACTTCGCCAAATCAGTAGCGGCGGGAGGATATGGGAAGAACGAACTTGCCTCCAGAATTGTCATAGAGAACGCCCAGATGTCAGCAGCCTTGGATAGCGTAGCTGGCGAAACAGATGATGTACTTTCCTCTGTATCATCGCTACTTTCATCGGCGGTAGGGCAATCCATCCATCGCCACGAGCCGCCAGGCGCGTGATCTGTATCGTCTAAATCTTGTCCGCCGTCCGTTTCCTTAAACTTACGAGACATGCCAAAGTCGCAGATAGCAGCCATCCCTTCGTCGTTAACAAGAATATTGGACTGCGATTCCGATCATCAAGAGCGTGCTTGGGATAGTAAGACAACCTACGGATTTGATGTCCCCATGGGTAATGTTGCAACTGTGCATATAGCTAAGACCCGCTGCAACTTCACAAATCTTATATTGTTTGAGGCGCGTTGACTATGTTCGCTCGAAATATTTACTCACCATCGCAATCCTATCTGTTTTGGGACGTATTCTCAGGTATTCAGCCGCATTGTGGTTGCCGTAGTATGGGCAGACGAGGCCGGGAAACGTGGGCGCAATCAAACCAAAGCATATTCCATAGAGAGGCAGTATGTTTGGATGTCGAAGTTCGTTCCAAAGGGCAGCTTCTTTCAACAGACGCTGGAGGCAGAAATCTGAGTGTGTATTCATGCTGCCGAATCTCCAATATCTCACCTGATTGAGGGGGTACCACTGAGCGGCGTTGCGTCTTTGTACCACCTTGATGGCTACCTGGGCGTGGTGTGGAGGCGTGGATTGCGCTGCTTTCAAATTTTCCTCAGACATCTCGCCCTTCCATAAATCACCGTAGCCACCATTGGCAAAGACGCAAGTATCGACCACGACGATCTGCCCAGTCAGATCTCTCAGATGGGCATAGTGCTCTTTGGGGTACTCGAAAATGAGATCTGCCGCATCGAGGCTAGCAAATTGATTGGGGGTTGCGGAGATCTGATCCAAACGCGCCTTTGCGAGGTGATAATCTCTACTGTTCGGCATAGGGAGAATGGTAGCTGTCTATAATCAGACACATATGGCCCGGTCAACTCTTGAGGTGATCAAAGATATAGGAAAGCCTACCAAATCCGTCCAACATTTCAGACGCAGTGCGACGGATGACATGCCTGGACGCGCCGAGGGCTTGGTATCCCAGCATTGATCCATCAGCATCCACTCAAGATCAGTGAACGTGTCGGGCGGATAAATATCGCGTTGAATGCGCATCCCGCGACTGATAACAATGGCGACCTGATAATCTTTGTACTTGAACCATGGTGGTAGGCTTGAGAGAATCTATCAGTAAATGTGAGTGGAACACATTGAGCGATGTTGCCATGAATCAACTTACATGCAACATCACCATGGAGAATGCATAGACGTCGCTTTGTTTAGTGGTTTGGGGGTAAAGCGTTGGATCTTCTGGATCATCAGTAATGGTCAGAAGTCTCCAGCTCCAGAGTTCTGGAGCCTTATATCTGGCTGCCGCGTATGTTATATCTTCGCGATCGCCTGCCCTTTTAATACCATCAAACCCACTCAGAAGCGGACGACCGTCATCGGCTATAAGAATATTGTGCTAGTCGTGTCGATTAGTTTATCGCCGCCAAACATAGTGCTGTCAGAGTGTGATTACTTGATTCAATCCGCCGTGGATGATATCTTCCGCATGCAGATATGCAAGACCATGAGCAACTCCTAACACCTATAGACTTAAGTATGGTGATAGACTCGGATTGCTGTAGGGTGAATAGCGAGTAAAAACTCTCACAAGTGGAAGCCTGTCTTTTCCCGGGATGTCACGGATGTATGAGCCAATATTGCCTTTGGGATGATATGGCATAATTACACCCGGGCCACGCTGATCTTCGATGGTCCCAAGGAATGGCACGATATTGGGATGGTGGAGCTTGACCCATATATTGATCTCGCGATGCAGGCTCTGATTCAATATTTCAAAGGCCACTGAGGCGCTACTCGAATAAATGTTTGCAAAAGCGACTCACAACTCTCTCTTTCTTATTTTTAATTCTTCTCTCGTGGATGTACTTGATTGCAACCTGAGAAGTAGAGACATCAAAAATAGATTTTAGGGTCAAATAAGTCAGATTTACCGTCGTCACTCCTCCCATGGGCACTAACATACTTTTCCAAGCGCCCTTATAAACACCAAAAACATCTGGTATCGAGAATATTATCAGACGACATCGAGTCGAAGTCCGCAAATGTGGACCATACTGACGTCCGTAATCGCCAGGATAGGGATCTAAGTCGATCTCGTTCGTTAAGTCCTGGTATCATAATTGTTGTCAAGTGCATCGGATAGAGTCGGGGGGCACAATATTGCGTACCCTGGGAGGGATGTCTTCACCTGACCAAATATCGAGAATCCACGAAGACGACATAGTTTGAAACACGAATGTCTTCAACGACTATCCCAGTTCAGTTCAGCAGATAAATGCAAATGCTGTCTTCCTGTCAACATGTTACTGTCAGGACTCAGCGACACGTAGCCCCTAATTTCCAACTCCCACGCTTCGTATCTTCCTGAAATCCTGCGTGCGCGCGTCCTTTCAAGCGCACTCTCTCCCTCGCTCTCCCCCTACCGCTCATACACGTCGTAGTCATGGATAGTGCGTACCATTAGCAACCGGTCCATTAGAGTTGAATTAGGGTCAGGTAGTCTGGCCATGGGACTGGTTAGACTTGGTTAGAGTGGCGGGAGCAGTTCGGATTGGAGATTCAGAACGTAACTATGACCGCATGCGCACCCGTGTCAATGCCATTAGAGTTTCGAACTCCGCCATGGGACGCGCCAGAAAAATATATTTCCACGAGTTGCGCGACGCGCTCAGCTGCAGGGTCTCTGACTTCTATGATGATCAAACCCCCTGCTTGCCTCTAAATCTACTTACTTCAATTGCTGCCTGGCACACGATAGAGTGGCTTGCGCCCTGCCCACTGCTCAGGCCTATCCAAGTGGGACCCACAACGAATCTCAGGCGGTAGACGCCAACGTTGCCAGACAGCTACAATGCAAATCTTAGCCCTCCCGAAACACGGGCCACTTAAGCTTTTCCGGAACGATAACAGTCGACAGGAGTTGGCAGGGTCCCTGAACGGTACCTGCCTGCTTCCTGCACCTGCGCTACTCTGTCGGTCCTCTGAACCACCCGCACGCCCCATGAATGCCGCAGTCGCCCTGCCACCTGTGCCCAGCCCTCCCTTCAACGAGGGTTACGTAGCCGTCGCTTGCGGGGCGCTGCTAGTGTGTTGTTCTTGGTCTCGTGAGGATGCTTAATACTCACCTGCAGCCCAGACCTACGATGTTTTGACTTCTTTGGACAGAGAGGTGAGTACCGTAGCCGCCTAAGCCCATGCACGAGCACCAATAACGCGTTCGGAAGGTAGAGCATGTGTGGACGCCGCCGTGGACTTTCGGGACGGTGCTCTATCTGTTCAACCGATATCTGCCCTTCTTCGACACCTTCCTCGCCGTGCGCAGTGAGTCCTTCTACCAACCTACCAACTATCTGCTTATGCTTTATGATGGCAGTGTTCGCGAACTTGAGCTCTCCAGAGGTGCGTTTGACCTGGTGATCGACGGCCTGTGTTTGATCGTTGCTTAGACTTGCGCACGGGGCACGCCCGCGACAGCAGGTGAGCTATTCAGCCCCCGATTTTGCTTCCCCTGTCTAACGAGAGATTCGGTCCCACGCAGTACTGTCCGGAGTGGGAACCATCATTTCAGAAGGTATTATCAATCGACACCCTGCGTGTTTGACTATTCACGAGTCTCTCCCAGTCATTCTCATCGTCCGCACGTACGCTATATGGGGGCGCAAACGATCTGTTCTTGGTGGCCTGGTGGCTCTGGGGGTGGTCAGTCCAATGTTTGATCACGTGATCTCGAGGCGCTGAGCATGATGTTTCCACCAGATTACCATGATACCCGCCACTGCAATGATTTACCTCGAGCTCGGCACATTGCAGTGTTCGTGCATTACCATCTTCTCACCCTGCATGTACTCACATGTGCTCATTAGTTGGACCTGCGCCATTTCCCGAGTTACAGGGATGTTTCGTGACTAAAGCAAAGAATACGCTGTTCATCTCGTTTATTCTGCTCGCCTTTTGCGAGACGTGTAAGCCCCCGCGCTGCTCTCTGCAGCCGTCTCTGCTGACTCGACTTTGCAAGGCATCATGATATTAACCGTGGTAAAGGGCGCACAGCACCGTACGTGGCCCCATTGCGCTTACTCGCTGCTGCTTACTACGCCCCGCAGTCCGCCAGACGAACTCATCGTGGATCCGAAAAATGTATCAAGATGGTAAGCCGTTCTACGCTGCATCTTATCTGCAGTAGCTGATGCATCCCCAGGCCTGCTATTCTACTCATACACGCTGTGTACGTGCACCGATACCGCGCATACACTCCACTAACCCACCCCTATAGTGACGTCGGTCATCAACGTCGTCGTGCCACTCGCCGCGCAGGTGAGCCCGCCGCCTGCGCATGCCCTCGCACACTGACATATGCGTATCTGCAGCCTATTTACGGCAGCCTTTTCGTGATGTATGTCAGATTCACCTGCTCTCAGTCAGCTGCGCCCCCACTGACGTGCTGCCCGCAGACCACAACGCGTGCTCCACTCCGTATTTTGTGCGCGAGTCCTGTTGCTGCTGCTCGAGCAGCGATCTGGGCCGCCGCGTGAAAGGGAGATGGTGCTGACCTCTATTCACAGCCTCTCTCATGTGCACCCGGCTTAGAGGTAGCGGAGGATGTTCTGACTGCCAGGAGCGTCTCTGTTCATGACTTGGCCCTTCTTACTTCACCTCTGCCTACGGCTCGGTTTTTGTGCTTCTCAAAGCGCCAACGAATCATACTCGTTATTGTACAAATTGCTCTAGCCTCGAAGACTGCCGTCGGGTTTGCAAGACAATTTTCCGCTTAAAACATGCACCACAAGATATTGACAAGCCGAGAACCATCCCGCAAAGTACTGCAGCCCATCATGCAAGTAATGCCTCCCGCTCATATTCGGCGAGCGTATTCAACTCAAGCCTCTGGCTGCACTGCTGGATCCCATAGAATTTCGTCGTGCGGCGAACCGTCATAATCCACGACACTAGTACGACGCCTCCGCACACGACATGCAATTATGAGCATCGGTCTAAGCGGAAAGAGAACTCCAAATTGCATCTATATATGCACATTGTGAGCACAAGATTTGCAACGCAATGGCAAACACATGCATATCACCCTACTCCTATATTTCAACCCTTCCCCTCCAGCTGCCCAGTCGGATTTTGGAGATGGATGGTCGACCGCCTCGCCCGCAGATAGCTCGCGTCCGACATGTAACTGGCCTGCCCACGGGGGCTCATGGACAACACCAGCTAGATGACTTGGATGCTTACTCCCACTTCCTCCCATTATGGTTTCGCTGCAGCTGCTGATGCTAAATGTACAGATTTAGTGGGCAAAAGGGGACGTGACTTGCAGTCCAGGCATCGCATGTGATCTGTGTCCTGCAGCATCGCTACTACAGCGCTGGAGGCATCCACAACAGAGTCAAACTGAGCTCACAGCATATTTCGAAACACAGTGCCAACTGATCTAATATTAGGAGCGGGTGAGCGAGCTGGTGGGGTAAGGTGGGTGAGCGAAATTTAAAGCCATGTCCCCCATTGCGCTAATTTGGATGTCAAACGGCGACCACAACTGGTTCGATATTACGCTCGTCATGTGGATGTCCTAGGTCCTCGCTGTGGTCGCCGTGGTCGTCGCCGGGGTCAAGATATAGTCGAGGAAAATTTCTGGGGGTAGCGGGACCCAGGTGCAGGTTCTGCGAATTCCGAGGTCCTCGCCTGCCTACAAGTACGTTTCGTGGTGCTACCTACGCGGCGATTCTGGAACGGAGATGATGCGATCGGAGAGCAGTTGAATGCGGACAACGTTGGCGCGGTAGTCATGGGATGGCGTGAGGGTGGCGTGCCCTGTTGCTCCGCGTTCCCACAGTCCACCTGTTCGCAAGTCTATCTGCTCTCGTTCCCGATGCTTCGAGCTATCGTCATCCCCGCAGTTTTTCTTCCTCTGTAGCGGCTTCTACTCTCCTGGGCTTCCAGACGGCATTCTCTTCGAACCCAGTGCATTTCCAGGCACCAGTTCAATGCCCAAGGCCATATACTTGTGCCTCAACTGGCGCTTCATCTTCGCTTAAGCACCCAAAAATCGGCAGATCTATCTCACCCTCCACACAGACACCGCCAACAAATGGTCGCCAGTCCCACGCGTGTCCTGTTCACATCATGGCCTCGAGCGAAACAAGGACCCATGTACTTGCCTTTATAGGCATATCCGATGTAGTGCACGTTCGCGGCTCGTGACTAGCGCAGCACGGTTCAGAGACGTAGGTGGCAATGAAGCTGAATGTGCGTGCTATGATCTTGGTATGGCGCGTGTGTGCCCTATACTGCATGGCATCAATATTCGGGCGGTAGGCTGTGAAAGGTAGTGAAAACAGGACAAGCCAGTGGCTGACTAGCGAGCTGAGCGTGCGTGCTATGATCTCAGTATGGCGCATGTGTGCCGTGCTGCCTGTATCGAACCACACGGATGCGCCTTGGGATTCAAGTGTGTACGTTTGAATGTCATCTTGAACTCCATCACAATGTGATCTCCTCTGCGGTGAGACCCAACAGCAACTGCGGAGCCTATGAGACCATCTGCCAGAGCGATGGCAGCATCTTGGCCCTTAGGCAGCAGTAGATGACGCTACAGTTGAGAAAAGGCACTCTGCAGCTGGGGCTGGCGTATTTTATTCCTGGCCTGGCAGCCCTCTGTCGGAAGATCGCTGATTCGCTAAGTCATGAACCAACATCAGCGCCATACAAATTCCGCTGTGATTCGATTTTCAGCTAGTATGCACTGTGGCTTCAAAACTGCACATCTGGATCTAGTGACAGGGACCAGGTAAAGAGGCATTGACAGAGCCGATTACAATTCCCCTCACCCGGGCCAACGCTCACGAAGAGTCAAATCCAAGCTTGCCAATCATTACATTGTCAGAAACACTATATCCTTTAATCTCGTTTCATTGCCGCAGAAATAACACCTGTTTGCAATCAGTGAGAAATTGGAGCAAGAGATCTATTGTATCGCACCATTGTAAATCTATGAGCAACGGAAAAGCATTCGCAATACCAGTGCTTTTGCCACTGGTATCTCTTTCCGTCACGGCCATGAGGGAAAGATGGATAGACTTCACGCACGCGCAAAAAAAATTAATGGAAATGCGACTGCTATTTGTGAGGATTCCAGGACCGAAAAAAGGCCAACCGCGTACCCAATGGGGGATTACATTTGAGATTATACGCCCGGATAGATGCAATAGAGGAAAATGCTTACTGCAGTGCCTTCGCGATAAGGAAGGACAGACGCACCATATTCATGTCAAGTTCGTTGCAATCCTGCGATACCTTCCATACCAATGTGTTTCTGCATCCGGCAATCATCCGGCGAGAACGTCACTCTCAGTGGCATTCTCGCCGGATGGACGGCGATAAGAAGCGGCGAGCCAGCCTCCTTCCCATGCGCCGGGGGGTGGGGATTTGACAAGGATTTGATACTCTGAGTACAACTATACTGCATCATCTCGCGCCACATCGGTCCTTTTACATCTACCTTACATAACTCTTCCAACCTTATTTTTGTTCCCCACCCCCCTCCGCCTGGCAAAACTTGTAGTGGCGCGAATGTTTGGTCATATTTGTGCTGGCGCTTCCGAGTCAATTCTCTAAATTACTCTTTACGTCATCCATTGACCGCCTCGCTTTTGTGCGTTATGTCCGCTCTAAATTACACTGTCCCAAGTCTCGACGCAATGCGGGAGACTGCCAGGATGAGACTTCGCATGACTCGCATTGAAATGCAGCCCACTTTTTGCTTGTGCCAGCGTCTGTAGTTCCTCGCGCAGGGCCTTTTTCGTCTCGCCAAAAGCCCAAGAGAGAACCGCTGGCCGTGCAGGTAAGTAGCTATACAAGCTGCTGCATATGCTAACGGCTTCATCCTGCAGGTCATACACAGCTGCGCCGGACGTGACTGCGCCAGCTAGATGGTGCACGTACGCCGAAAGGGTCAGTTGATTTGTTGATAGGCATTCTGTCACATTGGCTACCCGTCTTCGCAAGTCGGCCATATGCTGTGTGCAGGGAGGTAAAGCAGTCTATTACAAACAATATATATAATTTACATTGATATACTTTATTCTTACCATGTACGCGCGGCCTCCCCGAGGGCTACTGATGCTGATTATCGCAATGATTATCGCCTCGATGCCACGTATGCCAAATCCGGCGAAGACTCGACGAATTGAGGCGGACACAAACAGTGGTAAACTTTGCGCCACTACAAGTTTTGCCAGGCGTTGGGGTGGGGGGAACAAAAATAAGGTTGGGAGATTGACACAAAAGGTCCGAGTTGTGGCGGGGCGATATGCAGCATTGACCTTGTACTCAGGAATTATTCCCCCCACCCCGGCGCATGGGAAGGAGGCTGGCGGCGAGCGCGTTTGAGTGCGTACCAATTCGCTGGCTCAAAGTGGAAAGCCTTGAAGATGTCAGCTCTATCGAGTCTCCTGTAAGTAGGACATCTCTGGATATGATTATTCGATAAGTCGTCATGTAGTGGGAGGGAATGGAGAGGGTAAAAAAAGGCGATTGATGATCGATGAAATTTAAAGTCCGACGACTACCTGACTCAGACGAGACACTGACAGTGACAGTGACAGGAAGGCGTATGGCAGGATCAGGTGACTGTGCTTGAATTTGCTCATTTCCGACCGACCGACCGACCCAAAAGGTTATATCAGCCCCATACTGCACGGAAAAGTGAACCGTGATACACTGTCATTGAGAGTGCAGGTCTAACATGGGTCATACAACAGATATACAAGAAAGGTGCTGAAAATATGTCACTCGCGGCGCACTAAGGACACAGCCTTGACTATTAGTATAGGTAGAAATGCAATGATTCTCACGAAGTAGCAGCTTACTGTAAGGGAATCTAGAAGAATTTCATCAGAGATTAGGGCGTTATCTGCTTGTTTTCATGGTTATCAAACCAGCTCCGGAGATCTCCCTCCACCGATACATTTTCCCTCTGATACGACCCGATTTCATCAAGGGAGAACGTCACGATCCGTAGCATACTCTCCAGATGAATTCAGGTGCAAATGCGGGCGCGTTGTGAGAGTATTAGACGGCAGTTCTGGAGAGCATGAAATCCAGTAGTATACTGGTAGCCATATGGCTACGCATTTTCAGCGGTGTTCAAAGTTCATGCAGTTTCGCCCGCTCGTCCAGCGCTGGCAGACTACATAGCTCGCAGGAATGGCCAACGAGTGTAACAGGAGAAGCAGAGGTGTGATCGACGATCGATGAAAATTGGATCAAGAATCAGGTGATCAAACGCGCTCATGTGACGTGTTCATTAATAACCAGACCTGAGCCGGACTCAGGCTTGACATTGACAAGGCGATAGTTATCGACCTGAAATTCTTCTGATACTGTACGCAATATCCCCCCCTGTCAGATCATACTTTTTCTTGTGCTGGCTTAGTCTATCCCATGCCCTGGAACCGGGAAATGGGACCCGAATAAAGATAGGCCTCGAACAAAGATGGGACCCGAACAAGGATGGGACCCGAACAAAGCTTCTGTTCCACAAACATCTTTTCTCCCATCGCCTTACCAAATTCCACCAATCCCCACTCATATCCGCGTGGCAAACCTTTGATCCTCATGCCAGGGAGACGCGCTCACGTGACATGTTTGCAGGCAGTAATTACCGAACATCAGGGCGAGGTTAACTCAAGCAAGCCGACAGTTCTACGGTAACAGCATGAGAGATTCCAGTACGCAGTTGCCCTTCAGGTCGTAAGCATGTCCTCGTATTGGCTTGGTCCGCCTCAAGTCCGCCTGCAGGCTAAGGGAAATACTTAACCCCTGAAACCGAGAAATGGGAGCCGAACAAGGCTTATATTCCAAGGACACATCTCCTGTTATCAGAGCCATCTGACCTTCTAAAGTCCATCAGTCCTTATGCAGGCTCACGCTAATATCCGATTCGCAGTCTTGGCTCCAAGGAATCTGGCAGCTGATGTGCTTACTCCATACCTTCCGTCCTCATGCCCACAACGAAGGCCCTCTTCCTAGAGCTATATAAAGAGAGCCCCCAGAATCCAACCCAACAACAATCTACTCCCTCATCCTACATAACAATGGCTCTAGTACCGAATGGCATCTACAATATCTCTATCCCTTATAGAGACGAAGGGCTGTTCTTTGAAAGCGACGGGAGCGCGAATCCAGGACAACCTCTCTTAGTCTTGCCTCCGTCTAGAGACTCGGAAACCTCGAAGGTGCGTCGGGTAGCCAACCTTGCGCGCCCATTTTGTCTTTTCCTGACAATATTGCCGCTATTCAGTGGTTGGTGCAGAACTCGGGTCCGCCGGGCTCGGGTCTGGTCACCATTAAGCACGTGAAAAGTGACGCGTTCATTTCCTACGACGGGGAGCCTCGGCCCATGAAACAAGTGGGGCTTTATCCAAATGATCCACGCCCATGGGCTCTCGTCCCGGTGCCAAGTGATGGGCCGACATTCTAGTTAGTTACCCAGCTACTTGGTGTTACTCACATATTCCCTGACCGCCGCCTTCTCTGTCTTTCCAGCATCACAGCCCCTGGCGAGAGTAACATTGTACTTGACCGCTCGATCCTCAGGATATTCCCTCCCAGGGTGAGTGTCTCGTACTTTACCCTATATTGTTTGGTTTTGACCTGGTGGATTCACCCAGACTGCGCTCATGGAAAAGAACGCCAACTTTGGTCAGCAATTCTGGGCCTTCCGCAAAGTAGACTGAAGAGAATAGGAGTTTGTTGTACAATAGCATTGGAGGAAATATGTTGCTATGAAGACCAAGCGAACACAAAATGTTGTAAATGAATCATGTATTTCCGAGACTCTCTTCAGCCGTAGTCCCCTCGGTGATAAATTTGACAAGACCCGGTTCAACGATGAAAGCCTAGACAGCATTGATAAGGGCTACGAGTTCCTATCGGGAAGGCCGCAGAAATACGCGTCCTCGAAGAGGCGTTATTTGCATAGTGTAGTCTGCAAGAAACGGGCTCCAATGAACAGCCTGATAGAATTTGGATACCTCTCGTCGCAAAGGTTCGTTTCAACCGCAGCGACTTCGTTCGAGACGGTCCGGCTGATATCAAGGCTTGTAATTCCCCATCATAAGGGGACGTTCGGACTGGAGCAGGTATGAGCGAGGCTAGCGATGAGCTCCAGCGCGGATTATGGATCATCACACTCGCCAAGCGGGTGGATCGAAAAGGAGACCGGACCGCTGGACGAATTGGTTTCCTCTGCTTAAGGATTCTGGAGATGACCAGGTGCTGGGAATCACTGGGGTATGCCGATTATGGGCTGCGACTGCAATAAGCGGCGCCTAGGACAACAAATCCGGGAACAGATTCACCTGCTCATTGAATTCTATCACAGACTTTATAAGACTATCAAAATTGCACATATCTCACCGGGCTAATGCGAATCTCGTTCCGTGATCATGTCTCTGCCAACGTTGCTCACATCGACATCTACTGTGGTACTCTGAGAAAACGCAACGTTAGATTCGAAAGGAAATGTATGAACTGCGGCATACAAAAGATGAGACCGGCAGCTCCCCCCCGATATGCATTTGGCCTAGTGATACAACGAGAGTACGTGAAAGACGATACGCACGAGAGAGAAATGGGCTTTGGAAGCAAGTGAGAGAGAGCATGCGCGAAGTCATTTGTTGCCTGCTCGTGTCAAAAACTGGTTAAAGGTCCGGGTAAGGTCAACCAGAAAATTGATAGCAGTAGACCTCGGAGTTGAGTGCCCCACACGATATATAGCAACTAGGCCAGCCGTCTCGCAAGGCAGATGAAGCAGTCACACAATGAGTAGAAAATGAGAAAGACGTTTGCGGCGGATTCAAATTCCCGTGTTGAATAAGGCCAAGGAGCTCCGAGCAAGACGAGTCGGGCGACGTGCAGGTCTTCGGAAGTGGGTGGCACTGGCAGAGAACGAATACGAAGGCGGCTGTCGCGCTGATGCCATCATGAATCGCCGATTATATTCCCACGCTCTGTCTGTGCTTGCCCTTTCGTCCACCACCTTCATTCTGGGCCAAGAGTCTTCACTGCGCTGCAAACAAATGCGTACACTTCCCGGCATGTCCATCGCTTTTCCAATGACCTCATAACTTCTTGATCGCTGCGGCTGGAATCGCGTAAGGGCCTCCATCCGCTCTATCTACCCACCGCTCGGCAGAAAACAAGAGCAATGGCCAGACCGACGCGGCAAACGTTCGCGTTAGAGCCTGCTCACTTCTGATTGCCAATCGTCTTCGCGAGATAGCAGTGTTGAGTTTGTCGCCGCTCAAGCGTGATCAGAGGGGATGGGTGTTTGAAGAGGGCAATAGGTACGTAAATGTCCTCTCGCTCATGTCTGGTGTGGCTGAACAAGAATAGAACTTTATGCACAGCGCACGGCAATGCCAGGATATCCTCAACAGGCCCGGAGAGCTCGTCTCCTCCTTAGAGGTTGAGTAGTCCATCATGTCGTCAAACTTTGCGTCAAGGTACGCTCGCATACACCCAACAATTCCCCGTTCCGGCTAACATGCACTGGCCAGACAAAAGTCACGTTCGAAATCAAGCATGTTTTCAATGGCGCAACCATTGTCTTCACTCCTAACTGCGCGCGCATATATTTCTTCAAGATGCAAGATATCCTCTGCGACGTACTGGCCACCCGTCACCTTCGTCTCACGGACGGTCTGACAAGCATACGGTGGGCCCCTCCGGACAGAGATGCCACCGAGACTCGCAATTCAGTGTCTGATTGGCAGTCGCGGTGCTGAGGCTGAACGTTAAGGAACCTGAAGCGAGGGCACCTGGCCCGGAGGCGCAGCTTCCTGACCGACCCTACACCCATGCATGGCTGGAGGCATTCAGGGGACACTGCCAACCATCAGCATGGAAGGAGGGTGCTTCCGCGTCCGGCATCATAGCACCTCCAGACATTTGATTTCACGCATCACAAGTCGGGGCTTGACCCCAGCTGCCTCCCAATCTCGAGGGACCCACCCCGACGCGGTATCCAGTGCTCTGAGCGTTGGAGAAGCAATTAGGTCGGAACGAGAAAGAACCAGGCCAATCTTGCCAGCAGGAGCTGGCGCGAGCAGGCGTTCTCCGAGCGCGCAATCGCCGCGAATCCGTTCCTCACAGATCCGGTCGAGGATGATCATGGCCGATTGGACTTCTTCCTTTAGCTGATGGGCGTGCCCTTTGTGTTCGCGGAAACCGTCAACCACAGCACTATATGCGACATCCCGTTTCATGCAGTCGAGTCGAGTTGGGTGGCGCGGACCTTATCTCACGATCGCGAGCCGGAGGGCAAGGGCGGAATGGAAGAGCTCGTGGACTGCGAGGGAAATGTCAGCAACTCGATATTCGGATTCGACTGCACCATCGAGGAGTAGAGAGGGCGATGGGCAGATCTTCTTCATCGCGCTCTCCCACCCCCTGAGGCCGACTGCACATGTGCGTCTTCTTTACCCTCTTCATATGCGCTCTTACTGATGATATCGCTATAGCGGTCATCCTCATCTGGTTCCTCCTCGACATCGCGTCACCCATCAGCTTGCCCTTCGCCATGATTATATTCGAGTAGCTCGTTATCTAGCACTACAAGCAGCACTCAGCAGAACGGGTACCACCTGGAGTATTGGATCTTGGACCAGACCGCGAAGAGTGGGAAGGGCGCGCTGCGATGAGCACTTGGCGGATGGTGCAGCGATTGGTGGCTTAAACACAAATTTGTCGTATTTGCATCTTTCGCCATTGCATCAAGTTTGTCCGTTCTTATTTTCTAGCCCTATGGTCTGTTTCAGTTTTGCCTCTCATTGCTAAGATTTTGCGATAACTACCTAGTTATTGGCGCCCTCCACAGGGACATGGATGCTGGCATTTGATTCGCGTTGTTTCGTGAGCGTCTCCAGCTCAATGAAATGCTGGATCGCCTGAAAGGCAGGGTGCAAGGCTTCGGTGTTACTGCGATAAAGCGCCGGGCCTGGGCTAAGCTTGCATCGCTCGGCGCTTAACTCGTCTCCTGTTATCGATCAGTGATCATCCAGCTGATTCCTATTAGTTGCTACTAGCATCAGCAATCAGACGCTGTGTTCAACCAGGCAAAAGTTCACACTTACGTATATATACACAATCCTTGCTAAATCGCACCTTGCAGACGTATCCTATCCATCGCCAAACCATCGCGGGCGCCGCATTCAACGGTATGAATCCCAGGCGAAACCGAGACCTACAGGAATCATCACATGTACGTCGCAGCTGACAGGTTCTTTCTTGCATCTAACGTCGCGGATTCTTAGGGTGACTTTACGACCATGGGCACCTCAGGCCATTCCAACGTAAACAATGTTGGCAGGGATATGCATATGAACGTCGAGAATTACAATGATCGCGGTACGACGAGCGTCTATCATAGGTTCAAAGTTAACTCATATTCCATATTCTAGATGCTAGGCGTTTAAGTCTGTACCCGGACTTCGTCGTGCCAGATGCTTCCTACAAGGGTCGCGACACAAGAGTCGGATGTTTCAAGGGTACAAGGACACTCGCCATTGCAAAGATATCTACATGGAAGGATGAGCCCGAAGCGAACCCAATATGCTGGATGAGCGGTCCGGCAGGATACGGTAAATCTGCTGTCTCGCAGACCGTGGCAGAGCTCTGTGCGCGCGACGGGACCTTGGCCGCTAGCTTTTTCTTCCTGCGAGGCGCAGGTAGCAGGAGCAAAATCGATCATTTTGTCACCACCATCGCATTCCAGATCACGATCTCTGTGCCTGGACTCAAACCCCTCGTTGAAAAGGCGCTTCAGCGTGATCCTACTATTCTCCGCCAGTCGATCGCCAATCAGCTGCAAAGCCTCATATTCGAACCTCTGATGGCTTTCAGAAGATTTGGCAGACCTAGACGCACAGTCCTCGTTGTGGTTGATGGTCTTGACGAGTGCGATGATCGAGAGTCAATACAGGAGGTCATCACTGCCCTGGCAGATGCTTGCCATGTTGGTCGCGCGCTGAGGTTTCGATGGTTGTTGACCAGCCGAGGCGAAGAGCACATTCGTCAAAGCTTCTCCAGCAAAGCCTGTCAACGCATCACAACTCTCCTTCAACTAGAAAGTATCGATGCTCGCGGTGATATCAAAATGTTTCTTGAGGCCATATTCTCTGAAATCACACAACGTAATCCCCGACTCTTTCTAAACATTCCTCGGCCATGGCCTTCCTCGGAGAACTTCAATGCTCTAGTAGAAAAGTCATCTGGGTTGTTCATTTTCGCTTCTACTCTGGCCAAATTTGTCACCGATGGTCAGGCCCCCCCGGATCAGAAATTGAACAGCGTCTTAGAAGTGCATGCCGGCCTCGACCCACTGTATAGACAAGTGCTGAGGGACGTCCCCCAGATCACTTGCTTTTACCGGGTGCTGACAACCCTCATGCTTGTTTACAAGCAACCTTCAGTCGAAGTGCTGGCCGAACTCCTCGAGCTTAAGACCCAAGATGTGCTGCACGCACTCTTGACCATTCAGTCAATTATTCGCATTCCTGCCGAAGACAACAAACCCATACAGCTCAACCATACGTCGCTCCGCGATTTTCTAGTTGATCAAAGCCGATCCAATGATCTTTTCATTAATCCACCGATAGCCCATGCATCTATCTTTGCCGAATGTGTAAAGATATTGCATAGAAAGCTGGAATTGGACATCATTCCCAAGGATGGAGGGGAGATATACGCCGCTGAATATTGGCCTCGCCATTTGTTGGATTCCCACAACGCCAGCGAGGCCTCCCCCGAGCTAGCCGACATTCTGCAACAGTTTTCTTCATATCAGGTAATCGAACCTTGGATCAATATACTAATAGCCCAGGACAAGCACAAGCAAACAGTGAATCAACTCATCAACTTGGCTGACAAATACGAAGTATGGTCGTCATTCGTTCTCTCTGGCTCAAACTTGACTTTGTAGCAGCAAAGAGATACACATCTTGCAGGGGTTATCCAAGATATGAAGACAAAACTTGAGGTATCACCGTTTACTCTGCCTTTCATGTACCTTGATGAATGATTGTTTGGTTCAGATAGTATGTGATGAGATATCCTTTGAAAAGTAACAAATTCACAATCAGCAATTTGCTGCGGACAGGACGTCAGTCGGCTCTTTGATATGCTTTTATTGAGATATGATATAATATTTCTGCCATTCAATAGTCGGTAAGAACGTCTGCAAATATTCAAAGTCTGACCTGACATGCCCTGTCCTTGCAGAAGGTGAGCGCAGATGCAAATGACAAATATTTGATCTTATTGAATACAAACACAGGACTGGGATGATTACAATGAGGTATACTGATCTTCTGCTTCAATTAGCCGTGCATCACTGACCCCCTCGCCGCTCTGTCTGCAGCGGGTGCGTCAGTTTCTCCTTCAATTAGCAGATCAGGGGTCACCCCGTTGCTCTGTCTGCAGCCAGTGCGTCGGTTTCTCCTTCAATTAGCACATCAGGGCTCACCCTGTCGCCGCTCTGTCTGCAGCGGGTGTGTCTGTTTCTCCTTCAATTAGCGGATCCCGGCTCACCCCGTCGCCGCTCTGTCTGCAGGATGTGCGTCTGTTTCTACTTCAATTAGCAGATCAGGGCTCACCCCGTCGCCGCTCTGTCTGCAGCCGGTGCGCCAGTTTCCCCCCAATTATCAGATCAAGCTCATCCCGTCGCCACTCTGTCTGCAGCCGGTGCGTCTGTTTCTATTTCAGTTAGCAGATCAGGGCTCACCCCGTCGCCGCTCTGTCTGCAGCCGGTGCGTCATTTTCTCCTTCAATTAGCAGAGCAGGGCTCACCCCGTCACCGCTCTGCCTGCAGCGGGTGCGTCGGTTTCTCCTTCAGTTAGCATACCAGAGCTCACCCCATCGCCGCTCTGTCTGCAGCAGGTACGTCGGTTTTTCCCCAATTAGCAGATCGGGGCTCATACCCTCGCCGCTCTGTCTGCAGATAGTGCGTCAGTCTCTCCTTCCATTAGCAGATCAGGGCTCACCCCGTTGCCGCTCTGTCTGCAGATAGTGCGTCGGTTTCTCCTTTAATTACCGGACCTCGGCTCACCCCGTCGCCGCTCTGTCTGCAGTCGGTGCGTCGGTTTCTCTTTCAATCAGCAGATCAGGGCTCACCACGTCGCCGCTTTGTCTGCAGGTGGTGCGTCGGTTTCTACTTCAGTTAGCAGATCAGGGCTCACCCTGTTGCTGCTCTGTCTGCAGGATGTGCGTCGATTTCTTCTTCAATCAGCAGATCAGGGCTCACCACGTCGCCGCTCTATCTGCAGTCGGTGCGTCGGTTTCTCTTTCAATCAGCAGATCAGGGCTCACGCCGTCGCCGCTCTGTCTGCAGGTGGTGCGTCGGCTTCTACTTCAGTTAGCAGACCAGGGCTCACGCCGTTGCCGCTCTGTCTGCAGTCGGTGCGTCTGTTTCTCCTCCAATTAGCAAATCAGGGCTCACGTCGTCGCCGCTCTGTCTGCAGGAGGTGCGTCTGTTTCTTCGTCAATCAGCAGGTTAGGGCTGACCCCATCGCCGCTCTGTCAGCAGTGGGTGCGTCGGTTTCTCCTTCCATTAGCAGATCTGGACTCATACCCTCGCCGCTCTGTCTGCAGCTGGTGCGTCGGTTTTTTCTTCGATTAGCAAACCGAGGCTTATTCACCCCGTTGCCGCTCTGTCCGCAGTGGGTGCGTCGCGTTTCCCTTCAATTGGCAGATCAGGGCTCACGTCGTCGCCGCTCTGTCTGCAGTCGGTGCGTCTGTTTCTCCTCCAATTAGCAAATCAGTGCTCACGTCGTCGCCGCTCTGTCCGCAGGAGGTGCGTCGCGTTTCCCTTCAATTGGCAGATCAGGGCTCACGTCGTCGCCGCTCTGTCTGCAGTCGGTGCGTCTGTTTCTCCTCTAATTAGCAAATCAGTGCTCACGTCGTTGCCGCTCTGTCCGCAGAGGGTGCGTCGCGTTTCCCTTCAATTGGCAGATCAGGGCTCACGCCGTTGCCGCTCTGTCTGCAGTCGGTGAGTCTGTTTCTCCTCCAATTAGCAAATCAGGGCTCACGTCGTCGCCGCTCTGTCTGCAGCCAGTGCGTCGGTTTCTCCTTCAATTAGCATACCAGAGCTCACCGCGTCGCCGCTCTGTCTGCAGGTGGTGCGTCGGTTTCTCCTTCAATTAGCAGATCAGGGCTCACCGCGTCGCCGCTCTGTCTGCAGCGGGTGCGTCGGTTTCTCTTCCAATTAGCAAACCGAGGCTCACCCCATCGCCGCTCTGTCTGCAGTCGGTGCGTCGGTTTCTCCTTCAATTAGCAGATCAGGGCTCACTCCGTCGCCGCTACGTCTGCAGTGGGTGCGTCGGTTTCTCCTTCAATTAGCGGATCCGGGCTCACCCCATCGCCGCTCTGTCTGCAGTCGGTGCGTCGGTTTCTCCTTCAATTAGCAAACCGAAGCTCACTCCGTCGCCGCTCTGTCGGCAGTCGGTGCGTCGGTTTCTTCTTTAATTAGCAGATCAGGGCTCAACCCGTTGCCGCTCTGTCTGCAGCCGGTGCGTCGGTTTCTTCTTCAATCAGCAGATCAGGGCCTCATCCCGTCGCCGCTCTGTCTGCAGTTGGTGCGTCGGTTTCCCCTTTAATTATCAGAATATCACTCACATCGTCACCGCTCTGTCTGCAGCATGTGCGTCCGTTTCTCCTTCAATCAACAGACTTGCGCTCACACCGTCAATTAACAGATTGTTTGTGCTCTTCCTATTAGCCACTGCCCTTACTCTGACACTCTTCGTGTTTCTAGATTGTGGGCTCAGATATAAACTCTTCTCCGTCCATTTACTAACCTCGTATAAACCCTCCTTCCCCAGAACGTAAGCTGCATCCATCCTGATGTCTATCACGCCGATTAATGTCTCCAGTGGGTACGCAGCAAAGCTTTCTCTGACTCCAGATCTTCTCAAGACAGGCAATCCTTTTTATTTCTACCATTTAGCGAGTATGTGAAGCAACATTACCGTTCTCCGAATGATTTCTCAACTCTGAAACTCGTAGCATAAACGCCGAGAAGAAGCCGCTCGACGTGAAGCGGCCGCGCAAATGGAAGACGATACGAAACAAAGGAACACCGGTGGCGGCCAGCTGGCGAGCGCGTCGTCGTCGCGCATCGATCTGCAAGTATCCGGGTCAGTGGCCTCATGCAGCCATTCTCCAGTCTGAACTAAAAATGGGGCTGTGTTCTCGCTATCAGCGAAGCGACGATGGAATGAATTTGGAGTGGTGATAGAAGAGGTGTTGCTGGGAACGGGAATGTGGCGATGTGGGTGTCGGAAGGCTCGGATGGGACGCTTTGAAATATCAGAATGGGCGCGGGAAAAATGGAAACTGTTCCGGGTTGGCTTTCCTTTACGCTGCATTGGATTCCAGTCCAAGCCACTCGCGCGAATTCCCCATGGGCCGTGAGTGCGTCTGCGCCGAATCGTGCTTGCTCAGTTGTGCACCCGCGAGACCAAGGAACAGCAGGCTCCATCGATGATATCTAAAGATTCGATGAGAAAGGGCATGTGTGCTTTGTTTTTAATCATCTGCTTGCACTTACGTCGGTAAATGAGAGTATATGGGCAGATCTGGACTCCACCATACGCGTCTGCGGCGGTCGATGTGGTCGTGCTGTCGTGGTCAGCCCGAGATCGCCAGCAGCGAACATTTGAATCGCCACATTTATTCCCACGCTCTGCCTTCACCTGGTTTTGGTCAACTTACATATGCGCTGCATTGAAATGGCCTGTTGTTGCTGGCTATCATTCTCTAGTACATATACTCATCGCACCCCCGTCAACCTCGTACGCTTGTGACGGCGCTAACTGCCCGGCATCGCGTGCGGCCCGTTTCCAATCTGGCACCTTGGCAGAAAACAGGAACTATACTATGTCTGCTAGACGCACACAATGAGCCTGAGGAGGCAGCTGCCTAGTGCCGCCTGATAATAGTATCTGTATCGAGCTTGACGCGAAAGCGCTTAGGAGGAGCGACTTGACAGCGGAACATGGAGTACGTGGCATCCTTAAGCTTATGCTAATGTGTACTAAGTAGAGGTATCCGCACATGCAGGAGCAAGCTAGGAAACCATCAACAGGAGCGGAGAGTACTTCTATATATTCGTGGTTGACTAGGCTATCATCAACATTACTATTGCGAAAGACCGCGTCCAGGTGCGCTCGCATACACACGACCATGTCTCACCCTTCCTGACGTTTACCCATCTCAAAGGAATCTCCCACTTTCCGTCGGCATGATGCTTTCTGAGGACCCACCCGTGTAGCCTGCATTCACCTTTCTAGATGCCCAAGCTCCCCCGCGATGTCTGTGGGCCACTCGCCTCGCCTACGGAGGATTTGGCAGGGAAACTACAAACCAGCTGCTCCGGATAGGGATGGCGCCAACTCCAAGACTGGGATCCGGTGTCTGATAGATGCGGCGTTGACCCTGGATGGGAAGGAATTTGGGGCGAATGCGAATCCGAGGTGCAGCTCCCTGACCAACTTCACGCGAGTGCTTGGCTGTGGCCGTCTGCGCTGTCGAGGGCGCTGCGGTCTACCATCGGGATGGGAAGAATGGCATCTGCACCCGCACGGTCGTGTTCCGAGACGTTTGGACAAACGCCGCTCAAGTCGCGCTCCGCCCGTCCCAGAAAGATGGTCTGGGGTCTTGCCCGAGCCCTTCGCCGTGGAGGGACATTTGAAGGAAAAGGTGCACCAGGAGCCAGATCGCAGTCGAAGTAATCATCAAGGTGCGGAACAGTGGCAGCCCGTCAAGCAAGCGCTGCTCTTGCGCGACATCACGAACCCACCCGTTCACCGACTCGTGGATCATCATCGCCAGCAACAACCTCTCCCTGTTGAGCGGGAGTGCGTTCCTCCGGGGAATCTCGGCTACTTTGCCTGAAGCACATGGGCACGTCGGATGCGGTCGCGGATGTCTTCACCGACTCGACCATCAAGGGCATCGTGTCGATGTACAGTGCTCTGGACTGCATGAAGGAGGGCGAGAAGTCCAGTACGGGCAAGAGTGGGTCGAGAAGGTTAGGGATATTGAGGAGCTCGACGTTCAGGCAGCCCGCAACATCGAGATCCGGTGGGGTCCCCCTTCACGCCACTCGTGCAGACTCTCAAGAGCGAGGATCGCGTGTGCTTCTCAGGATCTGGCATATATTGCCTGGACTCGGCGATGTCGTCTTTGTAGTCGCTCAGGATCTTCACTGCTGATTGGATTGGCCGATGTCGGAAATGGGGGTGAGCGCCTTACGAATCAAGTTTGAGATTACATTCTAACAACATCCATAGATACGATTTCGGGAGTGTTCCTCTCCTCTCGAATACCCTTGTTGCTGTGCAGATGTCGCGCAAGTTTATAGGCATAGGACATCGGAGGTCACTGGGTAGACAGCGCGTCATGTCGTAGATACACAACTATGGCATATGTGCCTCGCATCACCTCGCGCGCTTCTTCCCAGCAGCCTCACACCCTACTGTCCCATCGGCGACCACGCGGTTCCGGCACGCCCTATTGTGGTTTGCAAGAAGAGGCACCGAGCAGCACTTGCCCAGTATCTGGCCAGCCGTGCACAGAGAACGAGTGGGGCTATCGACAGCAGAATGCATGAATACACACCTGTTTCGCACTCTAAGACCTGCGAGTCGACTGATCTGCTCCGGCAGTGTGCCCATTCACGACCCACTCCTACAACCCGATTTCATCGAGCGAGTACGCTACTGGCCGTAGCATACTCACCGGATGAACTCGGCGCAAACTCGAGCTCACGCCGATTATCCTGACGCAAAGCGCGGATTACAGCAACGCTTTCCCAGTACATGTTTGGTCGCTCTGGGAAACAAATAGGATTGTGTCAGATCAGCGTGCTATCGACAGGAACATGCATAAACGCACCTGGCTCCCGCTCGGAGGGCCATTGCGCAGACCTTCGAGTGGACTGATCTGCTGTGAGACATCACATCGGTTCATCCCCCTCCCGCAGCCCGATTTCATCAAGCAAGTACGTCGCTGTCTGTGGCTTACTCTCCAGATGAACTCGAGCGCAACACTAGTACTCGAGCCGCGCTGATTGTCCTGACCCAAACATACAACTCAGGTGGCGTCATTCGAGGGCCTGTGTTGCTACATATGTTGATCCGCCATGATGTCGGACAGCGGGAAGGGCTGACGAGGGCGACAGGAACAGGCCTAGGTCAGAATCGGATGACGATCGATCAGGTGAGTAAATGGGCTCATGTCTGTCAACGTGAATAACTCGATCAGGAGAAGGCTATTTGCACGGGGAAAAGGCTTGAAAAGGAAGTAGCTCCAGGGGCGTGAGCAAATCGATTCCATACTGGGCTGGGTGGCGCGACTTTGGCGGTAAACGTGATCACCGAGATGGCCGACCCCGCAATGCCCGCTGCCTTCCCGTCGATCCTCGACCTCGAAGCTTATTTATGGCACCAACATCGCAACATACAGCCCACATTTCACACACGCCTCGAGCTCGCGCATTCGTATAAATACCCTGCTTTGCCAACGAGTTTCCGCATTCCAAGTCCCCGACTTCGATCACCCCATCCTCCTCCTTACCCGCAAATCCCCCTTCTCCTACCTCCTCCTCAGAATGAAGTGCTCTTTCGCCCTCGCGTCCCTCGTCCTCGCCGTTGGCGCGGCCGCCTCCCCCGTCATCACCCGCGCGGACAAGATCACCGGTACGCCCATTCACAATGGATGCCCATGCCGATGCTGACGGAGGCTTGCTATTGTAGACACCACGGTGCTGAACTTCGCGCTGACCCTCGAGCACCTCGAGAACGCCTTCTACTCCGGCGCGCTCGCCAAGTACTCTGAATCCGACTTCACCGCCGCCGGCCTGCCCAAGTACGCGCGCGGCCGGTTCGAGGAGGTCGCTGCGCACGAAGGTTCGTCTCTACTACTGTCAATACGCGTAAGAATATCACTGACGCGCGCATTGACAGCTGCGCACGTCGCGTTCCTCACGAAGGCCCTCGGCAAGGACGCGACCGCCGCGTGCACGTACGACTTCCCGTACACCTCTCCCGCGTCCTTCGCCGCTCTCTCGCAGACGCTCGAGGGCGTCGGCGTGTCCGCGTACGCCGGTGCTGCGCAGTACATCAGCAGCAAGGCGTACCTCACCGCCGCGGCGACCGTGCTCTCGACCGAGGCGCGCCACGCGAGCTGGGTCGCGAGCGCCGTGAACAAGGTCGCGGGGTGGAGCGGGCCGTTCGACGTCGCGCTCGGCCTTGACAGCGTGTACAGCCTCGCGGCGCAGTTCATCACGAGCTGCCCCTCGTCGAACCCCGCACTCCCGGTGAAGGCATTCCCCAAGCTCGCATTCCCCGCCACCGCCGCGCCCGGATCCAAGGTATGCCAGCTCCTCCTATATCTCTTTATACCTCCTGACAATGGTTGATCCAGGTCACCCTCACTTTCGACGTGCCCAAAGGCACCAAGGCCGCCGACCTGTACGCCGCGTTCTACACAGGCACGGGCACCGAGTACGCGCCCATCTCGTCCTCGAAGCAGGTCACGATCCCAAGCGACCTCCGCGGCACCGTGTATGCGGTCGTCACGACCAGCAAGAACGCGAGCGCGGACGCGAACACCGTCGCGGGTGTTGCGGTGCTCGAGTTCGAGTTCGACTCGAACGGCAAGCTCATTGCTTAGGCGCAGGGTGGCGTAGCTATTTAACTCGCGGCGTGGACACTGGATTGCTTGTTAGCTCCTGTTTGTTCGGACATTTCATACTTCACATTCTCAATACCCGCTCCTTACGAACTTCATCCTTGTGTCGCAAACTAATTTGCTCAGTCGTATTTTCGTAATGAATATGTTGATGTTGCAGCACCACTGAGAACATGAACGTGATGAATGGAATAATTGTGGCACCGAAACGTACGGGTGGAGTACGTCATTATTTTAATGCTACGCAAGCGCCGGTGGCAAATTTTGTGATGCCATCCCCTGCTTGGCTTGTATTCTAGCGCTCACGATTCAGAACGTGCGAAATTAACTAATGTCTTTACATATATGCGCATATTTAATTCTCAGAAGAATAGACCAGCTGCGCTCGAACCTAGAGACTCTGATCATCGTTTGAACCGAGTTTGAACTTGGTTTGAACATCAGCTTGTGCTGGTTGTGGCAGTGCAGTGCGCCCTGACATTCCCCACGTGCCCTCGCCGCTCACTGCTGCTTTGCACATTCCTTGATTGCCTGTGGGTCTACGCGCCCGTCCTTACTCCAGCGCTTGCCCAACTACCTGTCTCTACGCCCCATCTCTGCGAACATTCCACGAAAACTAGCCGCCCCTGAAACTATGTCGCGCCGCGCGGCAGCATCGTCCCCTCCGCCCGACGAGGTCGAAGAGGGCAGCGGTACGCGTTTCATGATCACCCTCTTGGCGCGCAAGGCTGACTGGCGCAGATATGGAGATGAGCGAGAGCGACGCGCAGGACGCGGGCGAGGAGGAGGATGTGGAGGAGCAGATGGACGTCGAGCATGACGAGGGGGACGACCCGGAGCAGGAGCAGGAAGATGAGGAGGTCGACGTCGAGGGCGAGGAGGATGCGGACGCTGAGGTTCGTTTGCTTCTGTCTATGCTCTATCTCCCTGTTCCCGCTCCCGCTCAACGATGTCTTATTCGCATACTAACTGAAGGGTTTGAGCAGGTACCAGACCCGGAGATGGACCCGGAGAGCAGCCCGCCCCCGCCGCCGATGCCGAGTCTGAAGATCAAGATCCGCATACCCGCGTCCACGCCTTCTGAGAACCAGAGCTTGCGCAGTGCGAGCCGGGGTGAGTCTTCCTCCCTCCCCTTCTCCCTTGACCTGCCTACGATGTTGCCATTTTCTGCCACTGCGCCTCCTTGTTCCTCTTTACTAGAAGATAGACTGATATTTGGCTTTGCAGACGTCGATATCGAATCAGAAGACTCAGAGAACTCGCGCTCGGCCTCCCCTTCCTCGTCCTCCGGGGACTTTTCCGTCCCCGCCAAAGCACGGGGGAAGGGCAAGAAGCCGATGACCGCACGGCAGGCCGTTTTGGCGACAGGCGGAAGCACCGCGATCAGCCTCGGTGAGCACTCCCTTGCACGGGTGACTAGGCATATAATCTAATCACGTTCCTCTGCCGTCCAGACGAGCCGTCCTCTAAGAAAAAGAAGTCGCTGACCGAGACGGAGATTGCGCTCCGCCGCGAGGAGACCGCGCGCAAGCGCAAGAATCTCAGCGAGAAGAAGCTCGAGGACGAGAAGGTGGGCTTCACATCTCTACTTATCCACCTTCATTCGCTCACGTAGCCCTCGTTCTAGGCGGAAACCATCAACCGCCTCCTCAAAAAGCAGTCCCGCCCGCAGGCGAAGAACAAGCGCGTCGCGCAGATCAAGTCGCAGCCCACCACCAAAGCGCCCACGCCCTCCTCCGACGTCGACCCCGACGAGGCCGGCGAGGAGGACGCGGAGGGCGAGGAGGGGGACGAGGACGAGAAGGACGGCGGCAAGAAAGAGCCGGGGATGTACCGCTGGGTGTCAGGCGCGAGCGGGATCACGCTGTCTGTGCCTGCGAGCCTGCTGCCCAGCCCGACTGGCGGGGAGGCGATGGACGTGGATGCGGGCCCGGGGCAGCCGCGGGCGCGGGCGCTGTGCGATGTGCAAAATTGCGGGGTGGTGCGGAAGTACAGGCTTGTGGGCAACTGGGAGAAGGGCGCGTGTGGGATGGCGCATTTGAAGGTGCTGCAGCAGGTCTCGTGATGCGCGGTGAACGGTGAGCATATATGCTACATTGTGCACATTCCTTAGTGGCGCGGCTGACGCGGTGTTTACAGTCGCTTTTTGGGCCTCTGATGCTACGACGCTGGCCATGGATCGCCTCGGACCTGAAAATATAGAGCAGGTGGAAAGAAATCACTGGACCCTTGCTTCGGACTTGTACAGTTACTTGCGCGATTCGCATAGGTGGTGTCTACCAAGAATCTCTGTCAGACCGGTCGTCCGGTGCCACAGCGCAGGCTCTGCACGATACCCTTTTGTATTGTATTCGCTGCTACAATATGATCCTCTGCTACGGGGAAGTTCGTAAAATGCATACCGACTACTCAGCATCTTCTTTTGGGTATTCAAAACTACGGTGACCCGGGCAAGCGGCTGACGAGGAGAGGCGCTCCACCAACCATTACTCGTCGAAGGTTGACCGTCATCCAGCTTCATTCGAGCGCTACCAGCCTCATTCTGGCCTCTAACCCCTCATCCAAAGCAAACATGCCTGCTCTGACCACTGGAATCACACCAAGTGCCACCACTGCTTACACCACCTATGAAACCATAATCACCAGCGCTATTACTCAAGCCTTAGCTCCAACACAAGCCTCGCTCAATGCCATAATCGACAGAGATAGGACCATTGCTGGCGTTGCGGTCTGTCAGTGATTTCATTACATATCATTTAACATGTGAGCTCAATGGTGATGACCGCGCAGGTTCCCTGGCGGGAGGAATTGTGGCGCTCGTTACGCTGTGCTGGTGTTTGGCCAAACGAGTTTCATCAGTACCTAGGGTCAGCCACAGCGATATTCCGCTGGAATCCTCACTGGTCGCTTCAGATATGAATGAGTCGACAGCAACCTTGGTCAAAGATGATGTATCTAGCATCAGGTAATGTTCATATTGAATGTGATGAGTTTTGCGAATGTTAATTACCGGTTCTGCAGCACGTCAATCACGACGACATCTGCTTCTCCAGTTGAAAAACGATAGGACTGTTACGCAATAATAGCAATCTGATATGGTGAAAAAACTTCAATAGAGCACCAGAAACCGTTGTGCGTCGTTCAGTGCTGACTCTGGTGACACACTCTGGGTGTGTGGCAAACCCAAAGGGCAGCAAAAAATGGTGGACAGGGTGGGATTTGAACCCACGGCCTCACGCAATCTGCGAATGCAAAGCGTGCGCGCTAACCACTGTGCCACATGCCCCCTGGATAGACTGCAATAGCCATGATCCATATTCCTAGTGACAGGTGGAAGAGGTTTTCTAACGTTAGTGAAGGCTGGCTGTGCCAGCCAGCAGCCGGTGGGCGCCAATTGTTACTTTCTTGACCGATTGGTTGCATTTGACTGCCAACCTCATATCTATAGACGATTGCTCAGATGTTGGCAACGGAGACCTTTCCGTTCATCGAAATCCTGGGTTAAAAGTCAATGGCACGGCCGGCTTTCTCACCAACTACTTTCAGGCACCCTCTCGAGCACCTACCTGCAGATGCTCCCTTGTCGTCTGAATGGATCCCGATAGTCTCGTGTCCTGCTACCTATGATATCTCCATTGTAGGTCCATTAGTTAATCTGCCGAACGGCAATAGACCACATTCTGATCAGATATTTGCAGTTTCAAGAAGCGATTTCAAACCTGATCAATCACCCCGAGTACAACTCCACGCTCATTCTGCGTTCTGATGTAGTCTCCGACACACATCTGACTTCGGGAAATGAGTCGCCTCCAAGGGCACCTCGGCTGAGCGCCTTTCGGGCAACGCGATGCATCCATCGAGTACTGCTACCTCGTCGACCGGGAAGGGACGGCGTACTGGAACAGCTATGCACTTTCTACTCGGTAGCCCTCTCAGGCTCAGATAGTCTGCAAGCTGATAGTGAAGCACCCGATGCCCATCAACTTCACGAAGACGAAGCTCAGGACTCGGCGCCAACAGACACAGTCATCCTGACCCCGCTTCCAGACGCATCGGGTCTACCCTACTATCATCCCGCAGTCGAGCATCTCGCCATGCGCTATCTAGCATCGCCCTCATTAGGTATCCTTCGCGTGGAGGTCCTACTTCCATCCGACTCATCGGTGCAGAAGGACGCCTTAGAGCCAGGGAGCAAACTAGCTAGACAGTGCACGACTCTTCTACAGCATCTGCATCGCTACACCCCCTCATATACTCCACAGTCCGCTCATGATCGTCTGTTTCCTCGTGAGGAGTACCAAGATCTATATCTTGCCATGCGTGCCTTTCTCGAAAGTGATGGAGGAAGACAAGACAAGGAAGCAGGATGGACAGAGATGGTATCAAAGTGGAAAGAGAGGACAGGGATGGATGGCGCGAAGCAAGTGTATGAAGATGTGGGGATTGCGTGCTGGTTAATGCTGTTGTGGAAGGATACGTTTGCACCCTCCAACCCCTTTAACCCCAACCCGCAGTCCGCTCTCTGCCCGCCCACCGACGGAAATGGCAGCTTCGACTCACCCCACGCGTCCTCTGCGCAGCCTCCAACTATTCAAGGTTCCGAATCTGAACCACTCTGGACAAAGTGGCCCCGCCCCCCAAACGGCTTCCTGGATCTCGGGTGCGTCCTGTTTGCCTTTATTCGAATTCTTTCACTGACGACCAGTCAGATGTGGAAATGGCCTTCTCACTCACATCCTCCTCACCGCTGGCTACACAGGCCAGGGAGTCGACGTACGGACGCGCCCGTCATGGCAGTACTTCCCTGCAACAACGCAGCAGCAACTCCTCGTCAAAGCTGTCGATCTGTTGGATATACTCAATCCCGTGGAACCGATACAGGAAGATTGGAAAGGGGTATGGCTGATCGGCAATCATGCTGACGAGCTTACGCCCTGGCTGCCCCTCCTATCTATGTTGCTGCCAACGAGTGGTTTTGCGAGCATTCCGTGCTGCGCTTGGGGCTTTGATGCGCGTTGGGACCGAGGGTCAGCTTTGTTCCCCATTGAAGTCTCGGTTCCTACTTCGAAGCCTGATCTCATAGACTCGTCACTTGAGGCCCCATCTGCAAGTTCATCCAAAAACGATACTTTGACCGTCGTGAAGGGAGCCAAGACACCAGATGATTTCGCAGCCTCACTTCACCTCGGGGGTGGCGCCAACTCGAACACGACCACCTATGCCGGGTACCGGATCTGGCTCGCTTCTCTGCATGCGCATCTCGGATGGAAGATTGAGGTGGACACTCTCAGGATAGGCAGTACCCGTGCTTGGGCGATCGTCGGTGCGTATCCTCGCCTTATTTCTACCCACATTGTCCCTGCCATGTCGTTTTTGCAGAAGGTCGTAGCTATCAGATTACTGACACGCAAACAGGTCGCACGCGCATCGCCTCCACGCCAGCACAAGAGGACGCAGCGAATGAAAGGGCTCGGGACATCGTTAGGAGTGTAAGGGAACGGGGCTTGTTCAAAGTCCGCGTGCCCGAGGGACGGGCTGTGGAACATCGATAGCTCGTAAAAGCCTGTTTCTGGTACTTATTGAAGCAACTGCATAAGGGTCCACCGTTGTGAACATTATTGACCATGACAGTGAATCTATACTTTTCTCGGTAGTGTGCTAATTGGGTTGGGTAGAGAACAGGATGTCTAGAGATATTCAGGGAAAGAGGAGGCAAGTTCGAGCAGTCGAGAGATGCTTGTAATTTAATATCCTTCCACTAAGGCCTGCATGCACTAGCGGTATGGGTATGGCTGAGCTACCACTTGCACTCTAAACAATATTGCTTCGTCGTTGATAGGGCTTCAGAAGGTTGTTCTATTAGAAATAAATGGTAGTAATCAAGCACAAACTAATGATGCTCGACAGTGAAACGAAATTGAGACATACGTCCACACTATTGCGCCCCAGCCTCTACGCTCTTCACCGCTGGATCCTGAGGCACAAACTTTGCTACAGCGTCTCCAACCCACTTCGCATGCTCTCCCAGTCTCAGGGCCTTCACCTCCGGGCTCTCCAATTGGCTCTGTATCTTCGTCAGCGATTCTGCAAGCCAAATCTTCGGCTTCTCCGAGAAGCGGGCTCGTAGGTGCTGGTAGGCTGGCGCAGACGGAGGTGGGCGGTAGAGTGAGGCCGGTGTGCTGGACGATAGATGCTTCAGCACAGGCAAGAGGGACCTGAGGAGTTGTGCAGGACGCGGGTCTGGTATTGCCTCCCCGTCTGCGATCTGTGCGTCGCTCGGATTGAAGGATTCCAAAGTTGCGGACACTAGCATCGCACATGCAGGCAAGTCACCCTCAGGACCGTGAAAGCCGCTGGTTTTGAGCAGCGCGGAAGCGGTGACTGTGGATGCCACTGGATGCCGGAGGTGAAGCGAGTGAACGAGCTGTAGGCCCGCGAGGTGGGAGAGGGGTAGGCCGTGCTTAGGATGGTCGGAGAAGACGGTGAGTGCAAGAGGACCGCAGTTTAATTCGTCACACCGGCCTTTAGACGCGATTCTTCAGTCTGCATGGCCAGGGAATACGAGCGAGGAAACTCACGCGCAAACAGTTCGGCATCGGCCTCGTCAAACGACTTGCGCATTGCACGCCAGCGTGGAAATGTCGCAGCTACACGCTCCATCTGTGCTGGTGTTTCCGCGAGCTGGAATAGCTTCATCCACGTCGTCTTTCGCACGTCGCGCTGAGCTGTGAGGCCATCATCGAGGTACTTGAAAACGGTTTCGAATCGTTCTGAACGTGGTTTCACTACACGTGGAGGGCGTGAAAATTCGACCGGAAGTAGCTCAGAAGAAACTGGAACTGAGAGGGAAGGTCTACAGTCAGTAGAAAGGTCATAAAGTAATAGCTAAAAGCCAAATACCTGGAACGGCCTGTTGCTGCATATGCCTGCGGACCCCTGACAGCGGCGATGCAGCTTGAAATATGGGCCTTAGACGTGTCGAGCGACATAACTTGTGGCCTCGAGTGAATATTGAGTTCATGTCGAAACGCAGCGAGCAGGACGCGTCGGAGGGTGGGCAGTGGACGTCGCGGACGAAAATCGGTCCTTTTGCCGAACAACAGACTCCGGAGCCCCTGTGCTGGCATTGAAGTCCAACCACTGTCCAACCGCACTTGCGGCTCTCTCAACAGAGCCAGTGTGATTCTAGGATTATTTAACATCTTTGAGCAGCCGGAGAGCATAAATTAAATACGCATGCAATGCTTATTAGTCGACACTCACCCAGCCCACATCTAAAACCGGTTCGATAGAAGCATCTAGACAATCTCCAAGGGAATTTCAGCTCTAGGTATCAAGACATTCAAGACATGCACCTTATGAGCTAAATAGCAGCTCTGATAACAAGCATTCTTCTAGTCGTATTTAGATGGCTCTGAAAGGAAGGAGGTACACAACTAGGGAGTCCTATGCGCTGGATGGGTGATGTATTGATTCTGACTTTCGACGCACTGGCAGCCCACAGCTTGTGAGGAAGGGCCAAATGAAGATCACTCTCATCAATCATATAGTTCCCTGACGGGAAAAGCAGATATATTGACCAAGAAATATATATAGGTAAATAGCCCTGAGTGAACCTGATGAAAGATCCAGAGCATCCCTTTTGCCGCAGAGGATTTTTAGTTGAAAGACCAGTTGACGCCGTAGAGGCGTCCGACAGCCGGCGGAGCGAACGTCTCGAACAACGAGGGCGACATATCAAGGTCCCCGAAGCCGGCACAGCCAGCACACCTGTCGGTGACAGTAGCTTGCTGGGTGATGCCACCGTCTGAAAGATAACATTTTAGCACTGACGCTAAACAATGCCTCTATAATGCAGTGCGTACAGCTAATAGTGATAACCCTATTGCAGACAGTGTCGGTGTTGGGGTTACCAGGCGAGAGTTCACTGTGCATCGCGCTGTTAGAAGGTGTTATATTCACTATTGCAGTGACTACGCACGGGAAGCTGTCGAAGAGAGCCTCGGAGACAGCGACAATGTGGTCGGTGTCGACGTTGTTAACTCCACATGCGCCAAGGCCGACCTCAAAGTAGGTAGCTAGAAGGAAGCCGAATTATCAGCCCCCGACATGTATGCAGAGAGTGTTATTCTTACCTTGTCCGCTCTCAGACTGGGCCTTCACGAGAGCCACGGCAGTGATGAGGAAACCAGTAACAATGCGACGAGAGAAGAACATGATGGGCAAGTTTGGTAAGGAGAAGCTGCTGGGTACTGAAGTAGAGATGAGTGGATGGTGATTCACGGATTGAATTCTAAGCTTTTATAGCAGTTCCAAGTACCATTTGCCGCATTGAGGACTGAGTCTTCTAGTCAAATCGTTTGTGCCATGAGAGAGTAGAGCGCCATATTGACCACCTAGACTTTGCTGGCATGGCCCACAGCATTTACAGTAACGTTGGTGGGATCAAGATTACGGGAGTTATAACTACGGGCATTGATCCAGCCAGCGGCGGAGTCGCAGAAGCGCATTCCGCAAGATGCTCAGGTTCGATCCAAGTCAGCAACCTAGAGATTCAGGAAAGAGCCCAGTAACGATTGGGCAGAGGTTTTCGATGCACGTGCGCACGGCGACTAGAAAGCGCGCAACTACCGAAGAAGAATATCTCATTCAGAGTCACATATGCTCAATCCAAGTGCTGGATATGCAAGTCTGTCAGCTGCAGTACATAGTTGGTAAATAGCTTACCACTTCTAACAGATGTGATTCGAAACGCAGAAGAAATCCATGTGCTCTACACGGGCGACAGATTGCTTTAGCGTATGCGACATACACCTGCAAAGCGTTGAAGAGGACATGAAACCATTGATCAGTCTTGTAATGCTGGCACATTGATCATGATGGTGGTTTGCTCGATAGAAAACGAGCATCGGGATCACCAAATCCTGTTGTGCTGACAAATTGGCCCATGTGGACCGTTCTGGTTATCCGCGCTTGTCATTAGCGCTCACTGTCGTCCTGCGTCGTCTTCGATCCAAAGCCCAGCCATCATGACGCTCGCATCTTGAGGATCTGTCACTGTACTCTCAAGACTTCTCGATGTTTACTCTATCTGGGCGACATCTCATCAACGTTTTGGCCAACGAACTGTTTTGGCACGAGGACTTCCTTCCAAGGTCTTTGAAGTTGCTAGAAGTCCATTGATCATCAGGGTTTTCAAGTTGGCCCCGGCCTCGATCATTGTCTCGTATCATCCACTGGCATGTGAAGGCTTGGCCCCATTTCACCATTTTTGCCAGCTCTCTGTCATGATGGCCATTGCTCTGCGTTTCAACTACTGAATCATCTCTGATTCAATCGGTCAATTCTCTTCCATGAAGCCATGATCCGTACTGCTTTCTATAGCTAAGTCGGCTTTTGTTGGACATCACAAGCAAGATAGAACTCCGGAGGCAAGAATCGAAGAGCCGGGCTGCCATTCTATCAAATACATATTTACTAACATTGCCATTTTCAACGCGTCAGTTCACGCTCCGTCCGCCAAATATTGTCAAGCCTTGGTGAATGAACATGGGTCGTGCTGGTTCGCTCGGCTAGGCATTGTACACATCTCTCCAACTGCGTACTTTGATCGTAGTCGTTACGATCAATACTCCAGCGAGGATTTTTGACCAAGTTCGGCTCATAACCTCCGAATCCTGTGACAACGCGCGAACATATATGTTCGACGGATGAACCTCAGTGGGTAAGTTAATGTTTACAGCCAATACAATTCCTTCCATGCAAGCATGCATTAGTGGCAAGATGTCTCGCTGTTACATTGTGCGCCGAGCGAACTCACGGCTTTGAATCTCTATAAAGCCTCGACCCTCTTCCTCAATATTCTTCATCCTGCTCCTGCAACTCGAAGCGTTCTCATTCAACTCAACCTCTTCTCAATCACATATCAACCATGCTCTTCTCCCGCCGCGCTGTTGCAGTCTTCGTCGCCGCTGCCGCCACTCTTGTGAAGGCCCAGTCTGAGAGCGGACAAGGTGAGAAAGCTCACGCGTATACCAGAAATTTCCCTAACGGCGCTACATTTAAATTGAATCAGGAACCTGGTTCGAAGTTGGCCTCGGCGCCTGCGGTGTCTACAACGTTGACACCGATTACATCGTTGCTGTCTCAGAGGCTCTTTTTGATAGCTACCCGTAAGGAATTAGCGCTAATTCAAAATTTACCACAGACCGATAAGAATATCTATGACAGCGCCACCTCACCTGGCAACCCTAACACTAACACGGTCTGCAACAGGGCTATCACTATTAGCTGTGAGTGCTTTCTCTGAATTTATCGGGTCTCACGCTGAAATGTGAATGTCAGACGGCGGTGTCACTGCCCAGGCTGTCATCACCGATAGGTGCGCTGGTTGTGCCGGCTGGGGAGACCTTGATATGTCGCCCTCGCTGTTCTCCGTCTTTGCCAACCAGGCCGTCGGACGCCTCTACGGTGTCGACTGGTACTTCGACTAGACTGATCCTTCCAACGGAACGCGCTAGATTTTTGGCTAGTTTCGAGGAGGATTATTTATCTTTTATATTATTCTGCCTTTGGGGTTGGGGTTTGGGTCTTGCGTTGGGAAAATATATTTTATCTTATCTGCTCGCACCCGGTGCATGACTTGCCAGATGCAAAGCCATTTTGCTGGCAAGCTTTTTCTGCCGCTGACTTTTCTGTGGGACCTGCTGGTTCAATGGTTCTAGTCTTGATGAACTCTAAGTCAACGATTATTGCAACATCGAAACATCCTAGGCGTCCCTCCCATATAGGCTGGTTGACCAGGAATGAATTCAATTTGTTGATCGCAAAATTCCTTGAAAATAGAGCCGACCGGTTCATAGCAACATTCATCGCTTGACGAAATGATTTTCTCTCGCTAGACTGTCACAACCATCTCGGGTCTCTTTCTAGTGTAGACACAGAGTGGTAGCATGGTCGCTTAACAAGCAGACTACCTGAAGTTTATTCAATTCTGAAGCGAAAACGAGAGTATTGCCGTTTACTAAATCTTCACCAACCACAAATCGCCAAAAGTATGCCTGATCTATGTTGTCTCTCTCTCTTCAGTCGACATCACAGGCACACTAGGTGCCCTGACGAGTGGTGTTTCTTTGATGAAGAACGAAGATACTGCAGTGGCAACCGCCAACGCAACGGCGAACCACATAGCGGAATGGACCGCCTCCTCATAGGATGTGCGCACGATTGCCCTGATGCCTGCAGGTAGAGTATCGATGTAATTCAACGACTCGGTGACGTGTTCAATGATCTATGTTATGTTGAGTCAAATCAGAGGGAATGCGAGAAAAGCAACTCTTGTTACTGACCACATCAGCGTCCGGTCCACTTAGATGTTCATGGAGCGACGCGCGGAGTGCATTTTGGGTTAAAGTACTGCCGATTGAGAGACCAACAACGGTCCCCAGTGAGCGGAACAGATAGGACACTAGGTAGACAATAATAAGCAATCAACTTTGTGACAGATGGTATGGGTTGAATGAGACGCACTTGCTGTTGCGATTGCCTGGTCCTGCGGCCCCGCATTCGCGATGAGAGATATAAGGGAGGCAGTGACGCCACTTCCTGCAAAATTGTGTTTTAAATCAGTATACTGGTTTCTTAAGGGTATCTGTGACTCTCACCATCTCCTAGAGCATAAAGGAAGTGCCCAGCAACCATCCAGGCAAGGGAATGGCCCACTATACCGGCTGCAAGCACTGCCACAATCGATCCCACAAGCAAGCTCGCATAGGCCGCCACAGTGAGCCAATAGTACTTTCCACTGGCTTGCATAATTAGGCCCCCTCCCAAGCTCCCCGTAACGTCCGCGAAGATGCTCGGAAGAAGCCACAGCCCTACTTGTACAGCGCTCATCCCCAATGTGGCTTGATAATATAGCGAGATGTGAAACGTCATCGTCATGGCAGATGTGACACCAAAGAAATTAACCGCATAGGCGGCTATCAATGAGCGATTTATAACAATGTGTTTGGGCGCGAACGGCTCTGCTGCCAAAGTCATCTCGACGATACAGAAGAGCGGGAACAAAACTGCGAATGCTACCAATGACAGTATCGTCGTCCTGTCAGACCATGCGAGATTTCCGGCAAAGTTGAGGCCCAGCAAGAGAAAGAAGATAGATGAAATGAGGGTGATTGCGCCGAGGAAATCAACGCGTCGGAAGCGTGTCCACAAATCCGCTGCTACGGCTTTTGGAAGATGCAGTGCGAAGGCGACTGCGACGATTGCAACCAGCATAGCAGGGACTTGAATGAGAAATGACCTGTAAAATAAGCCTGGTCATCAGTAATCCCTGTTGATAAACGATGCTTGACTAACCACCTCCAACCGATACTTCCTGCGAGCAATCCACCGAGAGGAGCACCGATTGCAGAGCCCATCGCAAAAATGACGTTCAATAGTCCTTGTGTAACTACAAGTAAGCTCGGATGCTTATAAAAACTTCAACACTCACCTTGCCATGTCCCTCTGGATCTCAGTGGGATTATGTCCGACATGATGATAGACGTGACGCTACATATTCAAAATGTCAGACAGTAAACATTCCCCGAACAAGACGAGCTTACGTGGACATGCCACCACCACCAATACCAGCAAACGCGCGAGCTGCGATCAATTGAGGCATGTTCTGCGCCAGGCCGCAGAGGAGACAGCCAATAGCAAATACGGTGTATGCGAAAAGAAGACACGCTTTTCGCCCAAAGATATCGCTCAGCTTTCCATATAATGGTCTAGATATAAACTTGAGACGAAAGCAAGATTGTAAGGGGCAGTTGCACTGACTGGCAGCTTGTGAGCGTTAGCAAGTAGCTGGTCGCAATCCAGCTAGTGTTCTGAAGTTCCTGGAGCTCGCTTCCAATGGCAGCGTAAGACGACACAACAATAGTTCCATCCATTGCTGATAGTAATACGCCAATAGCCATCGGTATGAACTAAGTGATGATTGTCACAATCAAAGTTTGTGCAGAGGAGCAGATAGCATGGTGGACTGGATGAAGGAGTGAAGAATGGAGCCGGGTACTCAAGACACTCACCACGGCTAGGACGTTCACTTCAATTTTCGGAACCAGCGCTCCAGCAGCGTTCTCTATGCAATCACTGTCGTTGGCATGGGCTGTCTGAATCTCATTATCAACTGGCGCCCGCCGTGTGGTGTCATCAGAGGCGGCCCTCTTCAAAAGAGGAGACAGCTCGTCGGTGGACATGAATGATAGATGGTTGACTAAAGCTCCGCTGCTGAAGCACGAGCTCGAGGTAGATTGGAGAAAACGATAGGAATGACTCGGTCCTAGGATGGCAAATGTACTTTTCAAAAACGGGCCGGCTCCGGGCTTCGGGCTTTCGGCAGACATCACTGCTACCGCTGTCACTCTTACTCGCCAACTTCAATACACATCTTGCATATTGCCTGCATATGCCTTCAGAAAGACAATCCATATTACGGGATGGAGTATTACTGATACATCAAATGCATTGTTTTAAGAACATATAGATAACTGCCCCCCAGAGACCGATGTGATCTTCACGGTATCCATTCCTCCACCACCACTTCGCATCTCGATGCAATCTGTCGGGGGTGCAGTGTGGGTTGCCCACCCAACAGCCGACGGCCTTGCGAACATGACTGGGCTCGAGACGGCGGTCTGTCGGGAATAGAAGGGAATGTGAAGCACGCTCTCGTCGCGGTCGGAGATGCCTAGTTCAATCTGACGCTTCATTTTACGAACGTTGAGGACCAGGCGGCTGCCCATGACACAGGAGCTGGCCATAGAGAAACCGACGGGAATCTCGATGAGAGCAAACCGCCGCCAAAAGAACATTAGATAGGAGACGCGTGGTAAACGAGAAGACACTGACATTGCCGTTCGCCCACATAACGCAATTGACCAAGTACGCGAGGAAGATGCTGGCGGGTACTATCAGCTACTAAGGCTCGGGGAGAAACAAAAAGATACGAACATAATGAAATATATGATCGAGTCACGAAGTAAAATATTAATGAGATGTTTGCCCGACTGAAACACCGAGTTTCGATGCCGAAAGGTTTGAAATCCACGGAACAAAGACATTATGCATAGAAGGCTTTCAAATGAGAGAATGGGAACCCAGTATGCGAAGAAGTAGCTTGGTACCCTTGCGGGTGTGCAAAAAGTGAGCCCAACGATTGACTCCGCCTGGGCTGTGATAATAGGTAATGAGCTGCTAAGCTTCGCCGCCGACATGTTGTGATAAGACCCACTGGAAATGTTAGATAGTACAAGACCAATTATAGCGCCAGCCGAAGCCGTGGATACCACGAAAAATAATGCCATGAAGAGCAATACTTTGCGGTTTAGGAAATATAAAGCGTAGAGTCGTAACTGTAGGATTACTAGACATGGTACCGGTCAACAAGGGCGAAGAGCCATGCAATTTTGACGTACCTTCTGCAACCATGACGGAAAATAGACTACTCCATCCTTGCCAGCGAAACCACGATAGACCTGACTGGAGAGTAAGCACATGGCGTTTGATTGCGATGACAGAGGACTTACATCTATTCAAATTTAGCGAGTGTCTCGCGACAACCCAAAAATACGCACAGCTGTCGGGAATGCCTCAATTGAGGGATGTATTTCAGTAGCAGAGACACAGGTACGCACATTATCGTTTAGGTGGAAGTTGAAAAGAACTGGCCTGTCATGAATATGTGACAGGAATTGGAAATACTAGGGTACAGACCGTATTGGTTATAGCTATCCGAGGTTATTTTTGTCAGTTCGCGCTGTTCGTTTGGGAAGACTGGCAGAGCTCACACGACCACTGCGAGGGGAAAATATCGGTTCTGAGTAGATTGCGTGGGTCTCTGTGGCTTTTCAATAATGGAAAGCCACGCACCAGAAAGAATAACAGCTTCCCCGAGCTCCACGAAGATCTCTGCGACGCCTTCAGCAAAAGACTTTATCGAATTGATTGCCCGGTCTCACCCATACGAGCTCGATCTGAGGAAAGAAGATGAGATGCAGAAACATGTAGATTTGAAATGCTCCGTACCTCTTGATCTAATGTGATGACTGTCCTGCCTTCAGTTGTGCAAAGTCAATAAAGAAAATGTGGACATACGATGATCGAACACAATAACTACACTTGCGGCAACTTGAGAGCCCAGAAAGGTAAGAAACACGAGCTTCGTCGAACAATGCTGAGAAAGACTCACGCGTGCAATATCGTGCGTTCTGAACATCGTTGAGTATGGTCACCAAGTCGATCGCGAGGTTGCTCATGGTCCAGGGAGAGCGCGAAGCATGTGGGCGCCGACTTTAGTACATTTTGCCGAAGTATGATTTATATTACAGAGTTAGCCTCAGGGTGGCACCATCACAAAAGACCTCCCAGAACCTGAGAAGATCGAAGAAAATTCTGAAGAAGCCCCCACACATCACGTAACATGACATAGCTATAGAGATACTTCGGGCGCGCTCCGAATATCCCACCTCGAGTTGCTAAGTATGGGACTGCGCTGGAAAAAAAAACCCATTTTTTTCACCAGTCTCTGAAGGAAGATTAATCACAAGTACGAGTACATGGATGACCTGGGATGCGAATTTCTCAGCAGGCATTCTAAATGGGAGGAAGAGAATAAAGCTAAATAAGGTTGCTTCGCATCTTTTCCCGATAAGGCAGCCGGGCCGCCAGTACTGAATGCGGGGTAAACAATGTTCCTAAATTGAATGGCCAAGAGAGCAAACGCTGCCCCTCATGGATGCATCGATCATCCTTGACCACAAGTCTGAAGACCAACAATTCATTCCAGTGAGGCTCAAAGGTATATCAGGCCTCGCTTGAAACTCAGTGGCGCAAAAAAAAATTATGATACAGCCTAAGTTATTTATTAGCTTGACTCGTGACCGAAATTTTCCGCGATTGCGGTCCTGACCGTCATGTGGCGTTAGAGTCTTTTAATCCTATGGCACGCGCCGAGCTACTTACCACGTACCGAGACTAATTCGTAGGTGCCCAGTGGTTGAGCGCGTCAAGCCTCTAGTACTATTGTTACAGTAAGAATTACGGTATACGAAGATGATCATTACAGGTCAAACAGCCCATTGGGCGTTGACGCCGACTCTCTGCTATCCATCTCTAGCATCTCTACGTACTCCACGCCCGACATCCCAGTCTCGGGGCTCGCGAACATCACCGGGCTGGGTGCTACGGAGGGACGAGAATGGAACGGAATGTGGAGGATGTTGCGCTGCCTGCTGTGAATGCCGAGCTCCAGCTCGCGTTTCATGTAGCGGACATTCAGCACCAGGCGGCTACCCATCACGCAAGACATTGCCATCGTGAAGCCTACGGGGACTTCGATGAGACCAAGCTATACGAATATTTTAGCCAGATTGTGTGCTCAGATGTGGTCTCACTTACGATGCCAGTTGACCAAAGTAACAGGTTGACCAGATATGTGAGGAAAATGCTACAATAAATCAACACCGTCAGCCGCTGACGGATGAAGGTAAATGGAAGTAAATCATGCGCACATGAGGAAGTAAACGATAGAATCGCGCAGCAAAATGGTGATAAGCCGCGTCCCGGAAATGAAAGAGGGTTCGTGATGTCGGAAACCTTGCACAGCACGCAGAATAGCCATTCCACACAGCAGGCTTTCGAACGTGATTATGGGAATCCAGTAAGCATAGATATACCGTGGGACGTCCGATGGCATGCAGAAATTCAATCCAGCTATGGTCTCCGCGTTCGCTACAAGCGCTGCATAAGATCAGGAAGAGGTATTGAATTTTGGACGCACTTGAAAAGTTCGACAACACGAGGCCCATTATAGTCCCAGCGGCGGCTAAGGAAAGGACGAAAAATGATCCCACGAAAAACATGACCTTCTTGTTGAGAAAATACAGGGCGTAGATGCGGAGTTGCAGAATGACTGGGCAGGCTATCAGTGTACGAGAACGAGGGAGTATGAGCGAGCGAGCGAGCGCACTTTCAGCGACTATCACGGCGATGAAGCCGCTCCATCCTTGCCAGCGGAGCCACGAGAGGCCTAAGAATGATATATGAGCGAGTGTGAGTTTAAAATTGAGCGAATGTAACTTACATCTATTCCAAGTCAGCCAGATATGATAAGAAACTGGAAATAGCGCACAACTGGCAAGAGGGTAAGATATATCGACGATCTGCCGGGAGTAGTACCTACATTATCAGTGAGATGGGTGTTGAAAAGAACGTATTGGTTGAACCTATCAACAATTGATCAGTTCACGCTTTGTATGGAGGGTGCAAAGGAGACGGTGGCTTACAGGACGGTAGAGAGGGGATAGTATCGGTTCTGCGTACTTCCTGTCAGCGTTTCGTGAGATGTAGATAGCTTCGAAGTCACGCACCAAAAGGAAGAGCAATTTCCCAAGTGTCCACGGAGACCTCTGAATGATATTCAGTATTAAGGAGCGCGTGTCCTCATTGCATGCATGCCTCACCCAAACGAGCTCGATCTACCCACAGCATCAGACACGTGTACTGTAAAATTGATGCTACCGCGTACCTCTTGGTCCAGAGTGATCACTTTTGAGAGTTTAGCGGAGTGTGATGATAAAGGGAGAAGGCACATACGATGATCGAAAACAATGATCGCACTTGCTGAAACTTGACGTGTTGGCGTCAGATTCTGACACTAGGTATCTGCGTGGAAAGGAGACTCACGAGTGGCAAACCGAGCATTCTGAACATCTCTGACTATTGACGCGAGCTCGGCCGTAGAATTACTCATGATCTAGAACGAAAGCAGAACATAAGGGGGAAACCAAGGCGCGCACGTCCAAAAGCTGGCAGGCCTTATATGCTGCTCATGGCCCGCGATGTAATCAATTGTGATCGGTAAGCCGAGCCCATGGACGTCCATTTCCATGAGCTTCCCCAAGGCCCCAGTGAGCATAGAGCCGCGGAATATGGATAAAAGTCTACGTAACCCCCAATCCGGAGATGTGCAGGACCGGTGGTCTTTATTACTGCGCCGGCGGGAATGGGCTTATCATTAGAACGAGGATTTGATCTTTAGAATTAAAATGCGGAATTAACGGCTGCAGGAAAGAACGGGTCGCTATCCGAAGCTCGACTGTAGAGGTGGCCAAGGAAACACACATCGGAAACAAAGAGGTTTGGTGAAAGGTTGCAGACTTGCAGTCACTGGGTCGCACCCATTACAAAGCCCGGCACCGCTTTTGCCTCGGGGTTACAAAGCGCCACAGTTCATCTCAGCCGTATCTGGGCACGTTTTCTCCTCGCCATATCTCTTTCACCGGTGCTGAATCGTACGATGAGTTACAGTGGAACATTCTGGCAGTGTTAGGAATGTGCAGGTATATGGTCGACTTTGCGGAATTTGCGACTGGATTTTTCTGAACCTTCCTCGTGACCACGACGTCACCGCCACACGACCTTACACGACTGTACCTAGAAATGGAGACTCGAATCAAACTGGAATTCAGTAGGGACGCTCATTTCTAACGTTCACGTTCAAGTTCACGTTCACGTTCACAACTCGGTGTGCCGTAACCATCAAACGGCAACCCCTTTGGGCAGCAAGGGGCAATGTGTCGATTTAGAAGTCACTCTCAAAAACTATCACTAAGGAGCGTTCACGCATCTTACTCTGACAAAAATCATATGTAATTGTAGCTGGAGAAGCCCCCCGTCAGCTGCAGCGGTTTTTGCGTCATTCATGCTGCTGAAAAGCTCGAAAATTGCACATTACAGCAACGCAGCCGCTTCTTGGTCGGCGACACTAAAATAAGGTGCAAAATTGATGGTTACGACACATCGAGTTGTGAACGTGAACGTGAACGTGAACGTTAGAATTGAGCGTCCCTAGTGGCGTTAGAAGTTTGATCTCTGCATATCAAACAAGAATACTCACGGTAGCTTACCAAAGTAGATATCTCAGTGACCCACAGTCCCAAGGATCAATACACCGATATCAGAGATTCATCATCTAAAATCTAGATATCCGTGACCAGAGTCAGAAACAAATTACAATGAGAAACTATGGACAATCAAGACGAGGTCTGACCTCGAGATAATACATTGAGCGCTGCCCGACTCCCGAGAAGCAGATTGCAAAATGTGGATCGAACTTCAACGTCGTTCCTCATCATATCTGCGGCAACCGCGGGCGGCGGGCAGAAATCGAGCATCGATTATCGTTTTTGTATCACTCATTGCGCATGGTAGCCGTGAGATTGAAGTGGAAGGATTTGCAATGAAAGCCTTGTGCCACTTTGAGATTGGGGTGACAATCGACTGGCATCCCGCAACACATTACAGCTGTAGAGACGTGGTTTTCATGTGCAACGGATCAGACTGCTTCTAGTGAAAGGGTTGGTGATCGGCAATTCAGATTCGGCCGTAGAGAGAACGATTGGCGTAGTTGGAATACAAACGAAGAATAGTGATGATAGGCACATCTGGAAGATGTGGAGCTCGTCAGAGATGGTACCAGTGAACAGACATTTTGGTAACTGTTGATTAAAACGAGAGTTGAGCGTAGTCGAGCGTTGAGCAAGAGGCTGCCAAGAGCATGGTCGTCAAGGTGGTGGTGGCGCGGCGCTATAACTTGTGGGAAGGTCTTAGTCAGCTTGATAATGACACTGCTCATTCCAACTGCGCAAAAGCGGTCGCAACTGACATGCGATGACGACTTGACCAGCTTTTCTCGAAGCTTTCACAACGAGCCTCCTCAAATTCGCTTGAAATCACCCTCCCACTAATTTCGCACTCCGTTTATGAGATCGCTTTTCAACGCTCTCGCCACTACATCAAGACCCTGATTATTCAAATTCACAGGTGCGCGTGGAAGATCTTTTGATCACTTACAAACACCCTCAAGCAGTCCACAAGCCTGCACGGTGTCTCTGCGATGGATATTCCCCAAATTGGAAATTATTCTGCTCGATTGCGTCTCCGTCCGCTGTATTGGTCATTCGGGTGCAGAGCCGCCGATGTTTGCCTGATGCTGGAAAGAGAACGCATGTGCCAGTACTATTGCGGTAGAATGAAATCTGCGATCGTAATGACTATATCTGAATTCCTGGTCAGCTGGGCTCTCTTCTTCGCATCTCAGGCAACTTCTGTGGGGATGTCTCCCATGGTCGCACTCGGCAAGTAGGCAGATTCCCGCGCGTAGAGATGCATACATGTGACACCACCGCCCAAGAAGCAGCGTGCTATTTTCTCACGAAAGCAGACCGCTTGTGTTCTTCTGCACTCTCATGAGAACGTAACCTCCCTGCGGAGAGGGTCCAAAATAACGGCTCAGTATCGCCGTCTACGGCTCCCCCTCTGCTATTGCGGTTGCCTTCGAGGTGTTTCAAGTATTTAGCTGGTCGACTACCGCTCCAGTACCACACATGCGGCATGAGCAGCTGATTCTTCGTCACTAGGCTGCCAGACTTTTGCACAGTGTCGGGTGATCCTCCAAACATCATCACTTGGGCGTTTAAAATCTTAGTAAACCACAAGCCCTGGAAACCGCGTGCATCCCGAAGCCAGTCTCTGCGGCAGAAGCGATATAAGCTTGAACGATATTTACCAGTGTTCGTTCCATCTTTCCTCCGCCATTGCACCGCGACTACGAAACTCGCCGCGCGTCTTCCCCTGCCAATCCCTGCTGAAGCAAATTCATCTAATCGCTGGCTTGTGAGATAGGATTCCTGCAGCCACTACGGCAAGCCTTACTGCCACAAGAGTCATCGACTTCGCGACATGCGCTGTCAGCCGTTTCCTGGTAAATTTGATGGCAGAGTCTAAGGCTCCTGGGGGATTGATTCATTTTCTCCCGCTCTCGCTCTCTACTTTCTTGATGACGTCTTCGACTGGGCCTGTACCTACCCGTTCGAGCTCCACCCCCCTTGCGCCTATAGTTCCAATCAAGCCCCGCCGTATGGTGCGAGTAAACTAGTAGCAGTTGCACGTGGGGCTCCCCGGAAAAACGAGCGTGATGCTAATGTATTCTTTTCGTCGATTGTCTATGGGTAGCAGACCAGTTGGCGGGGTGGAAAAGGAGGGGCAGGAACGGGCGGTGACGCAAATGTCGAGCCCAGACAATCTAGTCGACCCCGGTCCGGGGGCCGTGGAGGAGAATATAGATATACGAACATAGCTGCGAGCTCCCGGAGAATCATCCTCAGACAGCTATGAGCATGTTATGGATGCCGCCGTGAAGGATGACGGCGCACGCCAAGCGCAGACGCTTTGAAACTGCGACTGTCAGCACGACGCCACGTGACTAGTAGCGCACTTTCAACAGGCAAGTTTGATCTATTCCACCATTTGCTATACTGTCATTAAGACGGCGAAAGGGAAGGCTCATATCTTATGTGATAAAATTTCTTTAAATTTTGTGAGATACCTGGGAGTCATGTACCAAAGCGTCAATTCCAGTAGCTCTTGGACTCCTTCACATTCGACGCTCTCAGAAACATATCTGCGTTCACTAATTGAGTATCACAAAATATAGAGTACATGGCCTAAATATGCGGTATTAATTGGGTCCATGAAACTGTCTGATATACTTCAGGAGGCACCATCCTCAACGTAGCGAACGATAAAGAAAAGAGGACGAGTCTCGCCGCAACGTAAGCGGTAAAGGTCAATGTAAGCAAAGTGTAAAAGAGGCCACGAACGATCGACGGCCAGTTTTTATCCACAAGCGACAAGGTCGACATTGCCGCCAGAGCGAACGGGATGCTTGTAATGCCGATAGCAGAAATTCTCCACCAATGTGTTTCTGCGGCGGATGGAAATTGATAGTTCCACGCAGCAAAGTGGACGCCACCAAATAAAAGTATCCCTCCGATAGCAGCGAAGGCGGGAGTGCTATCGTCACCTTCAAATAAAGAACACTCCGGCGATTCGCTGAATGGAACCCGTATGGGACATGTTATATTCAGTGGCTTGTGCCACCAAAATGCATAAATCGCCACGGTCATTGATGCATACGCGAGCGTCGTGATCTCCAGTTGTGTCATCGGAAGATGTTCGATGCGTCGAGCAATGCATTGAATGACAAACCAGAGCGTCTGCATGATCGCCAACGCTTTGGAGAGGCCGTCGCCCTTACTTCGGTCTTTGAGTTCCGAAAGCGGCGGAGCTACGAGTTTTCCGTCTCGCACGAGGGCCAGGACATCATTTGGGGAGAGGCATTTAAGTGGTTTGTCCTCGTGATCGAAGAAATAGTATCTATCGCAAAGCACGAAGTACGCATGGGCAATAGTCCAAGCTATCCGTAATAATAAGTCGCATGAGTATCGAAAGATTTTCGAGATGAAGATGCTCACGTCTATCCAATAGCTCCGCTCCTTCCCTCAGTTTCCACGCATTTCCGGCTGTGGTGAGAATGAGCAAGTCCGCAGCTTCAACTCCAGGGGTGGTCTGGCTATGGATCAACGTCTCCTTTTCCCCACTGTGAGCCGACTCATCCTCTTCTCCGTCATAGTTCAGAGTGTCCTCGTCATCATCACGAGTTTTGGAGGCCACCTTTTCCGTCTGGGACCCTAGCGAGTCTTTACTAGCTGCCCCGGCTCCACCACGTTTGCCCTCCTGTGTACCCTCAGCCCATCGCTTCCGCTGAGCTAACCTCTCCTGCTCAAGCAATTTCACTAATACCTTAGCGTTTTGGAATTGTTCCACGGCAATAGCCATTGCCCCCTCGGGCGCCAGGAATGTCCCACATAGTTCGAATATCCTCTCTATTAGCTGTTCTCCCCAGCTGTCTTTGGGAGAACGAACGTCGGGATGCACAGCTGCCCAGACGCATATGAAAATTGTCGAAAGACAGCTGGAGATTATATTCAGCAGCGTCCGACAGCCATCGATGTCCCGACAGGTTGGAGATGTGAGCGCGATGTGGCCCAGAGGAGTAGAGGTGGAATTGGCAACGGAGTTCAGTGGAGCAGTGATGTTCGATGGCGCGGCATAGACAAGATGGGTTGTAAAATAAAAGACGCATATTGAAAGCAGTAGTAGCCGGAGCATTGCGAAGCGGGATTCCTCAAAGTAGCGTAAAGGTGAACAAGTTTGGGGGTGCCGTGGCGCTCTAATGTCGGGCATGTCGTGCGGCTTTTGTACCTGCGCTGTGAACCTCGGTTTAGCGTTATCACGAGAAAATCGGATGTGAACGATCAAAGGCGTTACCTGCAGGCTGCGATAGGACACGGCATACTGATCCGCAAGTTGCTCTCGGGGTCATTTCCAGCTCCACAATCAAGGCAGAGCACATAGGCGCCTAAGATGAGCGCTCTGATCATCCAAAGAATATTCCTGAGCTCTGCGCACCCGTTATTAATTTTGGAAAGATCATATATCGATCGATAAGTTGTTCAGAAGAAAAACAAGTGTTGCATACCCTTTATCGAGTACTTTGATCGATCGTATTGCCTGCACCGAGTTGCTTCCCAATATCTTACTCGATGTCACTGGGCCTCGTTCTAGAACCGCCCTACGTGCAGACCGTGTTCCGATAAGCTATGTTTGCCTGAGGTGGGTGTAAGAGGCCGTACATACATCTGTCAAAAGGCAGTGCTCTTTCATTTGAAGTTAGGGTCCTGTGTTATGTAAGTCCGCATATAAACATTATGCACATACTCCGTGTTGCGGCGCGACAGGCGCTGGGCTCGGTTCATGAGGGCTGAATATCTGGTCATCAGTGCGAGCGATCCGCAGAATGAGAAAACGAGACCATACCATGTCGGAGGTGCAAGGTGCACATATGCATTGAAAAGCAGTGCATTTCTTGAAGGGGTTTGAGAGCTGCACATTAAGCGGGGCTATCAGGCTGAAAGGGGGAAATAGCACCTGCAAAACGGCTCAGTTGAGTAATATCAGGCTTGAGGAATCGCAAACGTGGGCACCATATAGATAAGCTGACATGTCCTGTATCAAATAACGATGCCTCGATGAGAGGACGACTCATGCGCAATGGCAGACTCGCGATGTGAATGACGAGACTTGGAAGTTTCTGCAATCAACCGCGAATTTGCGGTGCGCCTGGCAGTTACTCGGGAGCCGAGTCGCACCAATTACAAGAAATCATCCCGAGCCTCATCCCGACCCGCAGAGAATGCGCGCAGACCAAAATGGAGCAAGGCCGGGGGGGGACAAGGGATCGCTCAAAAAGGGCGGGGACGATGAAGGGGACGACAGGTTGAACCTATAGCAAGTAGGCCCTGATAAATACTCATGCCTCGAAATGTTACTGAAACATCAAGGGGATGAGCAAAACTCTTGTGGGCTGGAGCACCTTGAGGTATTTGGAAAGCCTCGATTGTCGGGCATTCTGGAACTGATATGACCAAGATCGTTATCATCGGGGAGTGTGTGGAGTCGGAGAATGAGCAAAGAATGCGAAGAAAGCCACCAGGTAGGAATGTGTGCATGACACGACAATTGTTCCGAGGCAATACACAGTTCATGCCGAGAAACCATTCTATCCTTTCTGCAAAACTAAAATATAAATACCCGCCCCAAGATTGGACTCCCAAGACCCGCCAATTTAGCATCCGCATGGGAGGTTGCAAGAGATCAAGGTCAGCACGAACTTGACACTCTGCAAGATAGTGATATCGACGTTCAAGCTGAATATTAATCATGATGAGCGCCTGATATGACTGTGCTGAATCGGAACGCAAGCTCACCCGGACGACAGGAGCGCAGTGAGACCGGGGATGAGCCCGACGCAGACATTGACGAGGGCGGAGAGGGAAGCGTCGAACTGGAGGGTAAGGGTGGCGGCGATGACGAGTCCATAGGCAGAGACGCATTTGGCCAGAGCCTGTTCATCAAATCATCGTGAGTGGATTGTTCGGGCAAAATTGTAAGCGCTTACGAGGATGATTGCGATGATGATGTTCACGATGTCGCCGACCAGGGCGCCTGCGGTGCTGACGTTGACGTCGACCTCCTCAAGAAGGGTGATGGCAGCAGAGATGGCGGCACAGATGTCGGCGGCGTAGGGGGCGGGGTTGGTGACGCCATCTGGAGGTCGCTCGTCAATGATTTAAGTCTTGTATGAAGAGCATTCGTGCTTACCGAAGAACCCGAGGCTGACGTCGATGGTCGCCTGGAGGTTGGTGAGGATCTCGAGGATCGCCTCCTCGTTGCAGCCCTCGGTGGTGCACTTGCAGTCGCAGCGGGACTGGAAGGCCCGCGAGACGTTCGGGCTCACATCGCGCGCCTGCAACCCGGTGGAGATTTCGATGGGCGACGCATAGGCGAAGAGGCCGAGGGTGGCAATGAGGAAGAAGAAGCTGATGACGCGGTTGGCGAACATTGTGAGAAGTTGAGAGTTTGAGTAAGGTTGGAAGTGGAGGTGAGGGAGGAAGTGTAGAAGCTTTGCTCTGAGTTTTCCAGGAGCAACTCTAGGTCTTTTATAATGCAGCTCGAAACAGGCACCTCTCGAGAATGAGTTCGTAAGGTGCAGCCAGGTGCCGGAGAAGCTTATTGTCCGCCGCGAACCTCGCTGAATTCCACGCTGTCCAGCCCCAGGGGGTGGCGGCTAGCGTAGCTGAATCGCGATTTCTCCGATTTACCATCGGATGTGGCAGGTAGGTGAGGGCGAATTTGAAAACCAGAGCTGACAACCTGTCATAGCCCTTTTGGCAGGCGTGGTACGGAGTCTAGCGATGCACATTGTAAGGGGCTGTAGGTGGCACTCTGCTAGCCATGTGATGCTCTTCAAGCCGAAATTAGTGTCGACTTGTACAGAATGGATACAAGGGACGGTGAGGACATTGACGGTTGAAAGTCTTCGATGTCATAAGCAGGCACAGATGGCACGCTGGCCAAGCGGATTATACCGCTAGGAGAGAGTCAGACGGTCCGGTCCAGTGAATTTGATCGATCCAGCGCGAATTTAACTTTGGTTCCGTCTGGCAGGGAGCAGATGTTGACAGAAATTGACAGTCGCAGCGGGCGATCGACAGCGGTGTCGCTTTGCAGCCGGAGGTGAATGCATCCGCCTGGACGCGTGTAGTCTAGTCTGCAAGAACTTCAGAAGTGAGGGAATTTCTGCGATCTATAGGATAAATGAAAATTGCGTGGAGGCCAGAAACAAAGCTGGGTGGACGATGGAACTGTGGGTAGAGAATTTGGTAATGGTGGTCCATCATCTGCCAGACTGAAAGCGCATCATAATCGATCGAAGGACGAGGCACATAGCCGGAGATGCTGAGAATACCCATCCGTGACGCGTGAAGCCTAGATTGTGAGTAATCCGCCGGCTTTGGGAGAGAACAAGATTTTCTGCGAATTTGCTGCAATCAGTTGAATAAATCTAGGCCTCGCTACGAAGCCAAACACAAATTCGAGCCTGGGTGGACGAATGTGCGTTGAGAGCTTGGTGCACTGTTGATCAATCATCTGTCCCCCTACCAGACTCATCATGATGGGTCAAGGGACGAGGCACATAGCCAGAGTCGCTGGGCGCGCGACGGCGGACATTTATAGAACAACGGGCGGAGATCGGTTCCTGACAAGTCACCATCCAGAAGTCCGAAGACGGCACCTGCCAATGACAGATTGCCAAAGTTAGTCCATAGAAAATGGCTTCCATTCGCAAATCCGGTAGTCTACAGCACTGCATCCTGACGCTTGCGCTTGGAGAGCGAGCATGTGCAGTGGTACTTGCTACCCAGGGACACTGGGGTGGCCATTTGTTGTCGTTTCCACGGGGGTCAGCGAGATCATGAATCGGCCTACATTGACGGTTAGCTTGTTACAGGCATGATTGAGCGCATGCGTACCTGGCAATGTGGGTGGGGTGCCTCGCAGAACCTGGCTCTTCCCCATTTTGTTGGCACAATGAGGACTTCTCTCAGTTGCGTATACTTTCAGAAGCATGGCCCGAGAGCTGTTAGATGAGCCACTTGAGAACATTTGCGCTAGGACGAGCTTCTGAGAGCCCGAGTGCCCTCTTGCACCCCTGTCAGATGGGAAAGAACGGGTCCGTCCGCGCCAGGGCCAACAAACACCAAAAGAGGCAATTTGATGCTCAAATGCGTCGAGCGCCTTGAAGGGGCCACGGTTCATTTGCAAGGAGTGCGAGATGTTATGAAGGAGATGGACGTGGTAAGCAAGAGAGAAGAAAGTATTCACCAGTTGTTTCAGTGTTTGCGTCGCGTGTGAAGGCGCAAGCCGAGTTGCCGACGGCTTCATCTGAGCATCACGCGATTCATGCCGTCGGCTGGCTCAGCTTGCGCAGAGTGCTCAGCAACTTCAAGGTGAGCGTTTTGAATCTTGACTCGGAAATCACTTCTCAACTGAACGTAACTGGCACATTTGGAGCTTGGATCGGGAACGAATAGTTCAAGTCTTGTAGTATACACGAACTGCACACAATACCGATAAATACACTAGGTTCTACAGCGGCTCTACAAGTCTATACACATCTGCTAGTATCTCACCCCCTTACTGCGCCTTCTCCAGCGCCTGCTCGATATCCCTCAACAGATCCGCGCCCTCCTCAATCCCCACACTCAGCCTAATCAGGTCCTCGCCGATGCCGAGCAGCTCGCGCTCAGCCGCGGGCACGCTCCCGTGCGTCATCTCGCTCGGCAGCTCCGCGAGCGACTCGACGCCGCCGAGGCTCTCCGCGAGCGTGAACAGGCGCGTCGCCGTGAGGAACTTGTGCGCGTCGCCGCGGATGCGGAACGAGATCATCCCGCCATACGGGAACCCGCCCTCCGTCGAATTCGCGTCGACCCACGCTTTGGCGTGCGGTGCGAGGGAGGCGTAGGCGAGCGCGTGCCGCGGGTGCGACGCGAGCCCGGGGTAGATGACGTCCTTGACATACGGGCTCTTCTCGAGCGCCTGCGCGACGAGCAGGGCGTTCGTGCCGTGCGCCTTCATGCGCAGCCCGAGCGTCTTCGCGCCGCGCTGCGCGAGCCACGAGTCGTACGCGCTCGGCACCGCGCCGATCGCGTTCTGCAGGTAGCGCAGCTTCTCCGCGAGCGCGGTGTGGTGCGGTGGGAGGATCGCCGCGCCCATGACGACGTCCGAGTGGCCGTTGATGTACTTGGTGAGCGAGTGCACGACGAGGTCCGCGCCGGCGAGGAGCGGCGCGGCGTAGAAGGGCGAGAGGAAGGTGTTGTCGACGAGCACGAGCGGGTGTGCCGCGTGTGCGTGCGCGATGCGTGCGATGTGGGGGATGTCGATGAGGCGGAGGGTGGGGTTCGTGGGGGACTCGACCCATATTAACTGCGCTCAAGTCAGCATCAGATTAGGGAAAGGACAGGAGGGAGCGTACCTTGGTGTTGGGCTTGATCGCGGCAATGATGGTCTCCTCGGAGCTGTGTTCGAGGTCGAGGAAATCGACTTCGAGGCCCTGCGCGGGCGCGACCTGCGTCATGTAGCGCCGCGTACCGCCGTATACGTCGTTAACGCTGACTATATGCGCACCGGGGCCGAGAGATTGGAGAACCGTGGCGGTCGTCGCGGAGCCAGAGGAGAAGGCAAGCGCGTATGCGCCGCCGGCCTCAAGTGACGCGAGCGTATCCTCGAGGGCATTCCGGTTGGGGTTCCCGGAGCGGGAGTATTCGAAGCCCTGCCAGCCATAACAAGATTTTAGTGACGATTCGAAGGGGAGATGACCGAAAGCAGCGAATCCCAGCCCTCGGCTGAGCATCTTTTCGGCGGGCGGATCGAGCATCGATGCGCATGTGCCAGATGCCCCGGTGCGAAACTCCGAAGATAAAAGACGCAAATGCTCACCTTGTGCTCGCCCACTGCAGTCTGCTGATACGTCGTGCTCAGCGATATGGCGGGGATCACCGCTCCCGTTGCTGCATCAGGTGCAGACCCGACGTGTACCGCCCGCGTGCTGAATCCATCGGCGGGGGGCTTGACTACGGGGTGCCCGTTCGTGTGCTCTGCGCCATTGCCGTTGGTCAAAACTGGGCTCATGTTGATGTGGGGATCGGTGGGGAGGTGAAGGAGTGGTGAGGTGATGGCGGGAGTGTGAAAAGGAGCAGCGACTTTATAAAGGCCCGCCAGCGGGGTTTGAGATGGGGTGACTGAGACGAAGGCGACATGGTCGCGTAATTCGCTGATAAAAAGAGCACGTGACGCTGTACAGTCAGCGCCTCGGAAGGTTGTTTTTGCTTCCCCTCCTTTGCTCCGCCCGTTCATGACCATACATCGCCGCCCACTGAGTCATGAATGATGCTATACTGGGCTCTTTGAAATGCTTGAAAGCCTATGCACTCTAATTCGAAGGTTCCACCTGACTCATTTGTTGGTCAATGCGGGCATCCGCTTTCGGGGTCTCGCCGAACAAGGCATTTTGTATGGAAAGCTTGTACGTTTAAGCATATCATTCGAGGGTTATTCTACATGTTTACGTCCAGCTCCAGAGCACATGCTGTGGACACAAGACTTAATCTGAAGTCGCCGTGGACCCCTCATCCTGGCTAAACGATAATCAAACTCAGAATCTGGCGCCCCTCTCCGCCTCGTGACGTATGCGCAACTCAATCCGGACATCTTTAGACATTCTCGGAGATTGCGGCGTCTCTGAGCTCTGTGCAACAGGGCGGGACGGGAGGACGGACCGTGCGGGGTTCACCCCAATGTAACTGCGGGTTATGCCGAACATACCGCAAATGCCACATTCGCAATCGATCGCAGGGATGTCGAGTGCCCTGCAGATCCATGCAAGGCTCGACGTTTGCCTTATTCGCCGGTCTGACATACATAGCGGTCATCAACCTCTTTGTCATCGTGGCATCGCTGGACACAACACTTTATCCGTGTGGGTGGCATGATCGTTGTAATCACCTGATCCACAACATTCTCGCCTCCAGGCCCTTCGCAGGTGGAGTGCCCATGTGAGTTCGACGCGCATCGGTTTACTTTCAGTCGACTGACCATTATCTAACAAGCAGTTCACTCTTCCACACCTTCGCAGCTGAACGCAGAAACTATCGAACGCCCTGCGGAGTCTAAATCCTGACATTGATTCTTCCCTCGGTCTGCCATGTCGGGCATCAGTCGTCTTGTCGTCGCATCGTCGCATCATCGTCCGATGCCAGGCATATCAGTTCATCCGTATGGTGCGCACGTTTGCATTCACCCAAGCGACGATATTGCCCACTTATGCGTTCGCAGATTTTTTTTGGCTCGGCCTGCGTCAGTTGCCTTTTCAGCTGGGCATGTGCAGCGCCCACTCTCCTCAAGTGACGAGCTGTAACTCTGCCAGGAATGCGCAAATTATCGCTTGAAGCTCGGGCATATCGGGGAATATATGTGGAGGCTCTGATCCACCGAGGTATATGAAGAACGAAATCGATATCAACAGGTCTCTCTGGCGTGCTTCGAGCACACGGCTGGTCCTTAGGCAAATCCCCGTCACACGCATAACCCGTACCTGCGTGTCCAACAAACCAGGACACCGCGGTGCAAAGCAGGCTTCCTCTTCACTACTATGCGAAGCATCGCTAACGCGCAGTTTTGCTATCTCATTTTGCGAAAATTTTGGGCACATATCGGCCAGGCTCCACGCTGGTCAGTGCTGGCGGCACCGCGTCATTGTTTTTTGATGCAGATATGGCGGCTTGTCCGTATCATACCGCGGTGCGTCCGGTTTTGATCATCGAAGCCACCATATTGCTCAACTGTTCGTCTTTTCGTAGGTGCAATATTAGAGAACTCGCGGTGAGTTTGCTACACCTCAGCTCACTTTCAGTTGACTGACCGCGAATTAACGGGTAGTACTTGTTACGAGGCGGCCTAGTCGTCTAATGAGAAAAGCTTAGATGTGCTGAGGAATATATGGAGACGTTGATCCACTCCCCGTTTTCAAACCTGCACATGCTGGCCTGCGCCGAGATCCCCGTATATACGTCCCCCCACTACGCACAACTTGCCTTGGCCATCATGTGAAGTGGCGCCAGTGCGTACAGTTTTGTTCTTTCGTTCGCGGGTTCTGACACCAGTGACCAGATATACGCATCTTCTTACGGGCTAGTCTGGTGCCCGCCGCGCGGCGACTTTCTACTGACCTACGAGGTATTCGCAGAATGTGTCTCTGCTTATCAAGGCCCTCCACTTCAGATAAGCTCAGCAATGCACTGTATTTTGAAATTCATGTGTACCCTGCCTCTCTCCGGCAGTGTTTAGTTTCGTTTTCTCATTTTTTAGATTGCTCGAACATTGATGACCAGTAATCCACATCGCCCTGATGGACTGAAGTCCAGTGCCCGTTACGCGCGCTTATCACAGCCCTGATTCAATTGAACAGAGCAGCACGCACTGCCTGTGAACTTTGAAGTACATGTGCACTGCGCCTGCAGTGAGGCGCTTGTCTGGCATTCGGATTTAGCCTATCTCGACACAGGCTGCACGTGGACGGTGCCATGAGCGTTGACGCCACGCAGCACGCGAGTCTCAAGGTTATGCGCGAGGCCCTCCACTATCATTTCACAGTAGGCATCAATGACGATCGTGAGCGTCAATCTGCCTTTAGTCCCGACAGCATTTAGATCACATGGATCAAGGCGGCGCGGGGAATACCGATAGTATTCTCGTGCATCGCCTCGAGCTCTGGTCCATTTTCCTCCGGCTCTTCGGCATTGCGTGAAGTGCCTATCCTATAAATCCCCTTCGATCGCCCACATCTGCCCCGTGATGACACTGCAATTTGGGCAAGTACAAAAGCCTCGCTGCATGGTGATCGGTGCTGGAGCATAACTTAAACTTGCCCCCTTACCCCCCTGGGGGATTAGCGCTTCACAATGTTCCGGCAACTGCTTTCCGCTTGCGTCTTTTATCTCGCTGCAAATCTTGTCTGTGCCGCGCCATCGAACATCACTGATCCACCGAGCTCCCTCGTCAATTCCACCTCCAGTCCCCCCTCTTCTTCTCTAGCCCACATTGCTTTCACATCTCCAACCTGTCGAGACATCGATGGTTGTCGGACGCTCCTGAATATCATCTCCAGCTGCCTTTCGACGATTTTCATATGCGTCTGGGTCGCTGTGCATCCCGATGTCCGTTCTCCCAAAGATGGCTGGGGCGCACAGCTGACAGAGAGGATAATGGAACTGTGTGGGACATTTCTTGTACCGGAAGGGGCATTGGGTATTGCTGTGTTTCAGTACCGAGAGGCTAGAAAGTTGGTGAAATCACTCGAACACGAGAGGTTGGAGCTTCGGGAGCGTCTGGCGGCTACATCGTTCAATGGGTCGAACAGCATTCCAGCCGCCAGTGATGCCTCGCTAGCGTCTCAAACAAAACGAAAGCTTTCGTCGTCTTACCATTCAGATGAAGACACGATCCATTATAGGGGAGAAGACGAGATGTCGGTTCATAGTGAAGAGGAGACACTGATCCACGGCGAATCCTCCTTCGCTAAGATCGGCAAAATCGACTCGGATGGACGCAATTTGTACACCAACAACAACGCGACGAAGAGAATGAAAGAGCTGGATAGACGTGAGTGTCTTAGATCCGATTCCATCCACATTATTATATGTCTAACACTTGCGCGCAGCTTGGACCATGCCGCACGCTTTCTTTGTGCTCGCCGACGGGTTCTATTTTTTTGATGAAAACGACGAGCCAGATGGATCTGTTTCTGCGAATGATGCTGTGCGCATGGTTCGCGATGGCATGCTTGTCCCCCCACCGCTTTCAGAGCTTAAAGACAGAAGCAAAGGCGACGGCCTCTCCAAAGCGTTGGCTATCCTGCAGACGCTGTGGTTTGTCATTCAATGCACCGCGCGGCGCTTGGAGCATCTTCCTATGACGCAGCTTGAAATCATGACTTTGGCGTATAGCACCATGACCGTGGCGATCTACATCTTTTGGTGGCACAAGCCACTCAACGTGACATGTCCTATTCGTGTCCCGGCCCCCAAGGAAAAATCGTCTGACGGCCCCGAGTTATTCAAAGAAGGCTCTGGAGTTTCCCTCCTCGTCACTTCTTTCACGGGTATCCTCATATTCGGAGGCATTCACCTTGCTGCGTGGTTCTATCAGTTCCCGACCGTCGCAGAAAAGATGCTGTGGAGGGTCTCTGCCCTCATCATTACAGCGGCCCCGTTCGTCGGATTATTAATGACTTGGATAGGCGATGTCTACGAAGAGGAAATCGACAATTGGCCGGAGCTCCTCAGTGCCTCCTACTACATCTTTCTGATCATTTTAACGATACCGGTTTACATCGCAGCAAGACTTTTGCTTTTTTCTTTGTCGTTCTCTACTCTTAGAATGGTCCCTGCTGAAGTCTACCACACAGTTACGTGGACCCAGTTAATACCCCATATTTAGTTTACGACACCGCAAGTTTGCGCTCCATTTTGTACTTTATTTGAAGGACTGTACTATCAATGTGGTGTCCGGTCCACAAGAATTTTCACATCGATTCCTATGATGCATCTTGTCCGTCACCAGACTACTGTTTATTCGCGATACTCACCAAGTCGAACCAGCCCAACGAATCACGTCAGACCACGTGGCTGTGTTAGACATAACGCCCGAGTCGCCTTAGCCTTTTCGGTGACTAGTTATCTCTCCGGTCGTCTAACGGTCCATATCTGCCTGCCAGTCTCTCACAGTGCCTGGCGACAGATGACAATGCCAGACACTCGCGATCTGGTACAAAAGCCTCTACAACTGATACTGTGACTACGTACAACCATCGGTCCATACCTGCTGCGTACTTACCGTGCGTTTTACGATCTCATCTCAGAATGCTCCTTCTGCTGTTCTCATCATACGCATTCCGTCTTACGACTGATCTCGTCGGTGCCGCGCCATCGAACATCACTGCTCCTCTGATTCCCCTCGCTGATTCCACCTCTACGTCTGCTTTGTCCATCGCTCTCACGTCTCCGACATGCCACGACATCGATGGCTGTCGCACTCTGCTAGATATTATTTCTAGCTGTCTTTCGACGATTTTCATATGCATCTGGGTAGCTGTCCATCCCGATGTCAGCTCTCCCGAGGACAGCTGGGGCAACCGGCTGATGAAGAGAGTACTGGCATTGTTTGGGACGTTTCTGGTGCCTGAGGGAGCGTTCACCGTTGCTGTGAACCAGTTCGCGGAGGCTAGAAAGTTGCTGCTGTTGCTCGAACGCGAGAGGTTGGCACATCAGAGGCGATGGGATGGTGGGCTCAACGACGGGCCGCGTATCACACCAGACGCCGACACCGTCTCGCTAGCATCCTACGAGACAGACAGAACACTCTCGTCAACTCGCGACGCCAAAACAGATCCCCCGAAATATAGCGGAGAAGAGGACGCGTCAGAGCAGGATACTCTGGTCCATAGCCAATTCCCTCCCGCCAGTGTTGCTGAAACTCGAGGTCTGATTCTGACCACCACCGGGAACGCTTGGAAAAGAACAAAAGAGATGAGGCCGTTGGACAGACGTAAGCCTTCAGTACCCACCATTGCGTTTCTTAGTTTTTGACGCTTGCTTCAGCTTGGACTATTACGCACGCTTATTTTGTGATTTGCGAAGGATTCTTCTTCTTCGATGAGGCCGACAAGCCAGTCAAAGCCCTCTCCCCAAACGACGTTCTGCGCCTTGTCAGCGATGGGTCACTCGTAGCCCCGACGCTCGCAGAGCTCAAAGACAAGAGCAAGGGCGACGGTCTGTCTAAAGCGTTGGCCATAATGCAGACACTCTGGTTCGTCACCCAATGCATCGCCCGCCGCCTGGAGCATCTTCCCATGACACAACTGGAAGTCATGACGCTCGCGTACAGCACAATCACTGTGGTGATCTACGCCTTTTGGTGGAACAAGCCGCTCAATGTAACATGTCCCATCCGGGTTCCTGAGGTGCCCGAGTCGCCCGATGCCGAGGTATTTACCTTGGACGAGCCAGGCTACGCCATCGCCGCTGCTTTCCTTGGGATACTCTTATTTGGATGCGTCCACCTCGCCGCGTGGCACTATCATTTCCCGACTCTCATAGAAGGGCTTCTGTGGAAGGTTTCTTCTGTTGCAATCATAGTCATCCCCTTCATCGCAGCGTTATTGATGATTCCTTTTGATGGGGACAAACCTAAGCAATGGCCGGCTCTACTTCGCGGTCTATTTTACGTCGCGGTGGGATTGACATTCGGGCTTTACACTGCGGCCAGACTTATACTTTTCGGTATATCATTCTCTACACTTAGAATGGTTCCCAGTGAAGTATACCAGACAGTCATATGGACCCAGCTGATACCCCATATTTAATTCATTTACGACTCTGACTGGACATATAGGTTGTAATTTTATAAAGGATAATTGTCATAGTGCTCCGCAGCATCACCCTCATTAATTCTGCAGTGGCCTTTGTATACCAAAGGACAGTCTCGGGAAATGCCTCTTTCCGAAGTAGAATCAATCAGCACGGCGCATTGGCTCAATACTTTCGCCTTACATATTTTCAACATGCCTTGGTGACGCATCCAGTGATCCATATATCTGAACAGCAACGGTTCCAATCTGTCGGCATTCGGCATCTTGTGCTCAATTTGGTAATGCACAGGCAAGCTTCCATCCAGACAACCTCCAGACCTCTCGCATCCATCCCCCGCTCGCTCAATTCAATAATGTCGCAATACGAACGCCTTCCTACTTCTCCATACGCCGCCTCGCCACCTGCATCGCGCTCTCCATCTCCAGAGGATGTCACTCGCATGTCACCTCGCTCATCTGCCCGCATCGCCGCGCAGAACAGAGAGCTGCAGCGCCAGACTGATATGGACCCGCGCTTCAACATGCCCAAGCCGGCGTGGTGGCAGCGCGTAGCCCTCATTCTGTTTGTCATATTCTTGTTCTGGCTCGGCCAGCATTTGCATGTGTCATCCCCAGAGCCCTCGAAGATTGTGCATGCTACTAGGTTAGTACACTTTCCGTCCCCTTTTTTCATAGCTCCATCCTACCCATCATTATGTCTATATCCTTTCACCCCGATTTCTATCCATATCTGTTCTGTTTCCGTTGCCAACACCTTTATTCTCCTCTGCGTGCAGGTACTCAAAAGACTATAAATTTCGCCCTGCAGCGAGCCCGGTGATTACTGAGAAACTGAAGGACGGGCGCGTGCGGCTTAGGGGAGCGCATCCTAACCATGGTCTCTAGATTAGTGTGGATCCTATGGCATTGGTGCGTCTGTCTATCTCACCGCCCACGCAGTTTGCTGACGTTGCTATGCAGGTTGTTTACAGGCGGAGGCGCATGTAGCGCACACATATATCGATTGATAACGGACTTAACCCCTAGAGGGCGTACATCACTTTCATTTTGCTTGAATATTCAGCTTGGCTTCGAATCTGTGTTATTACCCTATAAATATACTTCCGTCACCTAAACACTTGTGTGATATCCCACCCCCAATTCAGTTTTCCCATAGCCTTTTCTTCCACACTACCTCTTTACGCAGTAAGTCTTGCCATCCCACCTTCACCTTCACTTTTTCTGATGCGTTTGATAAAGCTGCAGTCGAAATCACAAACCACGGTCAAGGGCCTTGATCTCACATTTCCATACAACCTCGTCTACCCCGAAGAGCAGTCTATGCGGCGACCACCTTGCCGTTTTTCTTGTTTCATCATGGTCACTACTTCTATTTCTGGATCACCAGCGCCGGCGGCCTACATCAAATGCGGCATTTCAAAGCTGTGTGAATGGGTCTCATTTGAATAAACCCGTAATACCTCAATGTCATGGTCCACTTTGAAGTCGTTACCGAGATAAGTGCTACTGATCTTGAACACTCTGCAATGCCAGTGTGAAATGCTCTCAGCCTTCCCGTGCGGCAGAACCCGCACTACTCGTCAGGCCAACTTCTCAGGCGCTTACAGTGAATCTGAGTATGTTATATCTCATTACATGTGTCTCTCACTAAGCCTGACATTTGGTCTCACTAGGTGTTCATTCCGGTCAATGTTCGTATTGCTATGTGCGTGCTTGATGAACTTTTGCAGAGGCCAGAGGCTGGCTCAAAACGCGGTATTTGTTTGTGCTATTCGCACTCTCCAATTGTCTGATTCTGGTGCGTCTCATTTCCTACGAAAGGGTCGTACTCTAACTCTGTGCATAGACACTCACACAGACAGGTCATGCCATCCTCGGTCAGACCGCAACGCAATGGATGTCCGAACTCTCATATACTCTCGTCTCCAGCACCGCCTGCCAGTCCATCACGACCTATGCACTCGCACCCTGTGCTTTCAGCACCGCCTTGCCCACCTCCTGCGCCACCTCAAACGCCCACCTGATGTCTGCTTTCTCGGTGCGCTGCGAGCCGACTGCAAAGCGCAGGCAGAAGGTCCCGTTGAGTACCGTCTGGGTCAGGAATATGTCCGTCCGCGCGGAGAGCGCTTTGTGGAACGCGCGGTTCAGTGCGTCGAGAGATGCCTCGCTCTCTACAGTATCTTCCTTCCCTTTGGACCCGGGGAAAACGAGCCGGAAGACGCTCAGCGCAAAGGAGGGTGGCGTCACGAGTGTGAAGATATCCGACTCTTCGATGAGGGACACGAAAAGCTGGTTCAATTCGATGCACTGGGGGTCCAAGTCAGATTGAAGAGAAAGAGGCGATGCAACGAGAAGAGAGAGGGGAGGGACCCACTTTTCGGATATGCGCCCTGAACCCCTCGACGCCATAGCTGCGCAAGACAAACCAGACCTTCAGCGAGCGGAAGCGCCGGCCTAGTCCGAGGTGCCAGTTGCGGTAGTCGATGACCGTTCCTGGGAAGGTCGTCTGTGTCAGCATTGTACTGGCAGGGCAAGCGGAATGGAACCCAGACGAGAGGGGACGCACCGGCATCGCCTTCTTTCGTGCGCAAAAACTCGGGCGTCACGTCCAGCGCATCAGTCAGCTCTTTGCGATCGCGCACCCACAGCGTGGACGCATCGAACGCCACAAGGCCCCACTGCAACGAATTACGCGTCAACAGAAGCTTGCCATCTTGTGATTCAACATACCTTATGGAAGTTTGAGCAGAAGCTCCGCACACCCTCGCACTCGTTGATTACGTCCAGGTAGCCGAGCGGGCGTAGCTCGGGACAAGATAACGCCATTCCGGCCCAGGCGGCGTCGATATGTATCCAGATGTGGGGGTAATCTTTAGCTGGAGAGCGGAGAAGGGTTCAGTTTCGAGGACTTGATATGAGAAGTCGGGGAGGACATGCGAGAGGAGTGAGAAGTAGGGAGACTCACCGACTTCAGCAATCTCCTTCATGTTGTCCACCGCCCCTGAACTCGTCGTCCCGATGGTTGCGACTGTTATCGACAAACTCGCAGATTAGCACCAGGTCATGCACCGAGCCCAAGACAATGCCTACTCAGTGCGCAGACGCCCCTTCCAGCCTGCTCGTCCTCCTCCAGGGCCCGCCTCAGCGTCTGTCCTCGCAGCGTGTAGTTGTCTTTAGCGTACACCGGGAGGGCGCGCACGGGCAGGTTCAGGATCAAACCCGCCTTGACCCCGACAGAGTGTGTCTGGCTGGTTGTGTACAGGATGGGCGCAACTGTGGCCTTTTGAGGGTTGGCATCTGGTCTGGGATCAGTGCCAGGGTGGGCAGGATCGAGTGGGCCGAGGTCGGGCGGGGTAGTGGAGGATTGGGCAAGAAGACGGAAGTATCGCGTGCGGGCAGCGGTGACCGCTGTGAGGACGGAGTCTGACGCGCTCGTCTATGCAAACATCAACAATCGGGGCCACTGCTGCGAAGGGAGCCGAGTGCACGAACTTACCATCATGACGCCCCCGCCAACGCCGTTCTCGTTTAGGAATGCAGGGCTCAGTCCGAGCAGCTTTGCGCCCCAATCCATCATAACCGCCTCCAACTCCGTGCAAGCTGGCGATGCCAACCACTAATCCTCATCAGCCGCATCTCGCAGAGTGATCAGGAGACGACGTACATTGAACCCTGGATTCGGGGTGCTCGCGGCATAGAGTTCGCCCAGGATGCTCTCAAAGTTCCCTGACGTTGGGAAATACGCAAAGAACTTCTGGTGCTGCCATCGCGTCAGCCCGGGCAGTATCAGGTCCTCGTAATCTTTCGCGATTGCTGCCCATTCTTCCCCGTGCTCTGGGGGTGCAGAGGGGAGAGCTGTGCGCAGGTAGCCAGGGGATACGGTTGGGATCACGTCGCGTGCAGAGAGAGAGGCATGATAGTCGCAGATGGCATCGATGGCTGCATAGCCTGCTTTGCGGAATTGCTCGATGTCCATGGTAGAGATGTGGCAGTGATAGCCGGAAGAGGCGGAGCGGAGCGTGGGAACATTGGCTTTCTGCTGGATCACGCGCCTTTCGTTTTCTACTCTCGATTATCATACACCTATCGACCCAGATGGTGGATACACCGCGTGAAACCGCTCATTATGGAACTAAGTTTTGTGGAGGCAATACCTTCATTCCTTCCACATTCGATGCACATTGCGCCAGACATTACACCTTAGCATCATGTACAAGTACTTTGCACATCTCAATCATACTATGCACATATTATACCCTTGGCGCAGCGAAACAACTAAGTCCAGACTAATAACAAGATCGTGACCGTGCAGCTGCAGTCGCGACGACACCGCGTCGCGATCGCGACGTCTTGAGCTTCTTCGTCACCTCTGCCTTCCCCCACACCTTCACTTACACTACACGTTGAGCGTTCTCGGGAAAACACGACGCACAAGATCTGGATGGGTTAGAGATAGTCGGATGGGGAAAATCAAGGTGCGTGGCAATGCTACAACTTTGAAGCATATCCATCTAATATTTATGATCGCGTAGCCAACATACCACCAGCAGCTCGTAGCTTGCTACTGCAGCAAGTGTTCTAAAGGTGTCAATGGCTTCAAGCTTGTGGCTTTGCAGCAGTCAAACCGACATCGAGTCAAGGATCTTGGGCAACAACCAGCTGGACCACGATCGCCAATAACCCAGAACCGGCATGCATTCGAACCCCTTCTAGGACAAGCTGTTACATCTCAAAACCACTCTAGAGTCTCTTCCGAGCCTGCTGAGCCCCCTTCGTCTCCATATCCGTCCCCTGATTCTGACGGCGACTCGGATCCTGAATACCCTGGCCCTGCTGTCGATATCGAGCTATATGCACCGTTGCCAGAGGATAATGAGCTCCCCGACGCGCCTGAAAATCTGTTCGACGTACCTGATCACGATATCGAAGCACCATCACAAGATGCGCCCGTTGGCGCTACCGACGACGAAACATTGGCGCCTGGCTTTCGCGAGTCTCCCGCCGTCCGGCTTTTATATCTGCAGACTGTCCTGGGAAATATCTTTGGCTCTAGGACTGTGTTAGACTCAAACAATGCACTCACTGACGGTCTGGATCTGATTGAGCTGGCTTCTTCACTCGGCAGTGGTGCAGTGATTCACGACATAAGACCTGCGCAAACACTGGTGACTGCGAAACGCCGCCTGGGACTCGAAGTTGATGACTATATTGAGAAGCGACCAATATGCACAGCTTGCTATCGGTACTACTCACCGGAAGACATCAAGAGACTTGCAACACCGAGCTGCACTGTTGCCCGGTGCAAAGGAATTGTCTACCGGGTCAAAAGGCGTGCCGAAGACCAACAAAATGATTCCGAAGACGATGAGATTCGTGTGGCTGCGAAGATAATGCCATACATGTCTATAATCAAGAGTCTTAGCCGTATGCTACTGCGGCCATCTTTCGTCAACAATCTAGTGCCGTATGATCGTGCTTACATCGCAGACGACAGCAAGAAAATGCATGATATGCATGACAGCCCAGCCTATAACTCTCTGAAAATCGGGCTCACACGTGTGGTCGATGAGGACGGCACTGTCCACGATGAAGAGATATCTCCAGGATCGAGCAGACTATTGAGCAGCGTAGATTTTGGGCTGAGTATGACGATTAACATGGACTGGTAAGTTTTCTACTGCTTTCCTCGCATATAAAATGATTATGACATGCGTACTTTAAGGTTCGGCATCACCGATAATCGCCCACACTCTGCAGGTGCAATTTACATCACATTCAATCAATTGAACCGTGCGGTACGACTTCTCGCCCACAATGTGCTTCTTCCGGTTATGTTACCAGGTCCCAAAGAGCCGAGCCTCGAGCAGCTCAACAATTGTGTAAGCCCAATTGTAGATGATATGAAGAAGTTGTACGCTGGTAAGGTTTATTCATGCCATAATTTGGACAAATTAATAGTTTCTAGGTGCCCGTATGCGGATGTATGACACCCTTGGCAGGTCTTCTGCGTCAGATGTTTGGTCTCAGAGACCCCTAAAACCGTTCGTTTTAGAGGTCTCTGAGACCCTTCATATTAGCTTCTTATTGCAACCGGCGCATCCTTTGAATCATCGATTACATACCTTTCATCCTCTTCCTACGTCTCCATACTCTCTATACCGTCGACTCATCCTTGCTATATATCTTGTAAAACATACTGTGGGAATGTATATTCTATTGGGCCTTCTGTACTTTGCGTCTCGCGTGTGCCATTCACCTCCTCGGCTTTCCTCTCCCAATGGCTAGGACTTCGCAGATTCGGCGCCGCCAACCTACATCCAGTGGACATGGGAAGCACTTCACAAGCCCGGCTCGTAAGGATTACAGGAAGAAGTCCGGCTCCAAGGTGTACATTCGGGACCACACCGGCAGGTACCCTGGGCTGCATGCCAGGTTGCTGCAACTGCGCAACTCCGTTGACCACCCCCCGCTTGAGGACGATGTGGCGCCTTCAAATGAAGACGACATCGAAGGAGACTTGAGCTACCAGGATGATATACGGGACATGGACTACGACGAGGAACCACAAGGATCCGAACCACTCCTTGATCCCTCACCACCACTACCTTGCCCTCCCACTCCCGATCACATAAAGACCAAGCGTCGCATCCTTCCCAACACAGCGGATTTCAATGAGTACAGACATTGGCAAGAGAATGTAGAGCAAATGGTCGACGCGTATCTGTCGTATACAAACAGGACTTTGGGGAAGCCAGTAGAGCGGTCTGAAGTGATCTTGAGGCAGGATTGTGATTGCAACGAGTTCAAGGAATCATCAATAACCTGTCTTTACTATGATCGTGCGTCTCTTTCCTCTCATACTTATCATGCAGTCTAACAATTCAACAGATTTCCGGAAGCTTCAAGTACCATACTGTGTCTGCCAGCCTTTGCACGAGGTTCTCGTTCTCCACGGTCTCTTCCCCTCTGCCCCGCAGCAACCCAAGGTCGCTGTCTCTTTAGAACTTCTCGGCCTCTACCGCGCAATGTTTGAGCGCTCTTGTGACGCCGTTAATGCCCTAGCTAACACGCTTCACTCATTTTACACCCAGAGAGGTTTTCATGTATTGGATGAAAAGGTCTGATCATTTTCGGTGCTCTTTCTTAACTATATTGTACTGATACTGATCTTTCAGGGACAACGTATTCTTGACCCCTATCGCAGGAGTCTGACCAGCGCTATACAATGGCATGATACTCTCCAGATTGAAGTGCAGCTTCGCCTCGACGCTGTCCTTGTCAGCTGCAACAACATCCTCAAAGATTATCGGGCGTCTCAACTACGCTACGGAGTGGACATAGCGGTAGCTGATATTACCGGGATAGCCAGTGATGAAGCAGCAGCTGCTAACGAGCCTGCAGCAATACAACCAGCGCTCTGTAACGAAGGGGTCACAGTGGTAGCTGCCGGCGAACCTGAGCTTGCGGAAACACGAACAACGACTAGCGGACCTGCATTGGCGCGAGGCGAAGCAGCTCGACAATTGCAAAAGCTATGTCCTGCTTGCTTCGGCGGAAGCAGATGGGGTCGCCCCTTAGATGAGTATGTAGTATTTATTTCCTCTTGCTTGATTATTCTGACTTCGCTCCAGAGGGGGAGATGTTCACATGGCCCTAGATGGCAACTTCCACCATCGACATCAGGCTTCCTCCGGCGATGGGCCGCATTTCCACGATGCTCATCAGATTATCCCGAAGGATCAAGTCGACGCCGTCGGGAACAGGATTGATGCAGCGCGAAAGCGTCCTGCACGAAAGTTTCGCCCAAAGGTTCCCGAGGAGGTCATCCAGGAATGCCAGGACTCGCACACCGCCGCCGATGGCAGAAAGGCCAAGACCGACATGGGACATTTTGACGACACAGGGCTCATGGCGATGGTTTGTCGCCATGACATCCCTCTGTTCGTCGCGAATATCGATACACCGGGGGAGCAACAAAAGTATGGTGTCGCACTGATGGAGCATGTCCTTACACTGCTTCCACCTCAGGCCACTTGTGTGTTTATTATCGACGTTGGATGTGTATTCGATGTATCTTTGAATAAAGTAAGCCATCTGATATTAATATTGGGATTATCCGCTAACGTTCACTACAGTATGAGATAATTACTGATGAAGCACTCAACCGCATCAAATTCTGTACATCGGCCATGCATGCCTACGCGCATCAATGGTCCTGTCAGCTTAAATATAATCCTCGTCTACAGAAGGGTATGGGCCTTAGCGATGGCGAAGGCGTCGAACAACTCTGGTCTCGAATTCGCAGGCTGATTGGTGTTACAAGGACTATGGGAGTACGTCTATCTATTTTGTGTTACCTATTCTATACTGATAAGAACACAGCGTCAACGTCGCCTCTGGATAATTGACCGCTTCCTGGCATCTGTGGCTCAAGACCATCGGGAAGAGTTGGGCCAATGGATCCGACGCAAGCTGGACGGAGAGAAAGGGATCAAGAAGGAGACAGCTCGGGCGGAGAAAGTTGTTGAAGCATGTGCAGTGGATGAAGATGTCCTGCGTAAGGAGTGGGAGGATCAAGTGGAGACCCAAACGTCCATCCGGGCTCGTGAGTAATACTTTCAATGACTTCTTGTTGCACATACTCACAATACATCAGCAGATGCCCCTGCTCGGCTCAAGAAGGAGGTGGATGCGGTCCTCTCATTACAAACTGAGATCGGATCACTCGAGAAGACCATTGAGGATACTCGCGGCAGTTTATCACATCTCGGCGCATCTGCAAAGGACGTCAAAGCTAGCCTCGGTGCCCTCGTCGAATGTCAGGCTGGGCTTTATAAACAAGTAGAGCGTCTTTACGCATCGCTCAACATCCAGGATAAGTTCCCTGAGCTTGCAGGTGTGGATGTAGAGTTCGTTCGCACTTTGCTTCTTGCACGTGACATGAAGACAAACATCCGCAAGCGTGCCATTGGGAGCTTCATGGAATGGGAGAGGCTCGATCAAGCCGCAGGAGGGAAACATCAAGCCCTTGGTGAGTTGCTTATTTCTTTATTAAACCGCTAAGATTAACATGCTCGAGATTAGGTACAAAAATCCATCAAAAAACGCGTCAGGCGATAACTAAACGAACACCAGCCCTCCTACGATCCATTCGGACTTTTAATAAGTATTGCGCCAAACTTGCTGACCTTCACGACCCATCCTGGCTGATCCCGGTACCCGATCCCCTTCCAACAAATCTCTCTCACCTGCGCGATGATTCTTCCTTGATGGAAGATGTCTGGATAGCTCGAACAAATGAGTGCGTCCCTCGCTGGCTGGATGATAGTGATGTGCGCAATGGAATCAGGGCATTGATGAAGCGTGATCGCTGTCGTGAAGAGCGCTGTCGCTTGGGGATTGAGGGAGATAACATGTGCGCGCAACTGGGTAGAGAACTTTCAGAGGTTGAGCTTGCCATTATGATGCCCGAGCGTAAGTCGCTCGCGCTGGACAATATTATATCCCTGACCAATCTACAGATCATACCCTACATCCTCTGCTATTAGAGCACCGTATTCAATTGCGATTGCTTCAACCTCAGTGGACCAGTGTCCTCCAATCCGACATTTAAATCAAATCTGCCATCGCCAATGCAACTGGGGCCGCCCATCGAATACTCGGCATCCAGCCTTCAATGGATCTCAATTGGGTTCCGACGGTTATCGCCGAGTCTCCAGAGCTCGAGCACCACGACACTACGAATGATGATCCCGGGGTCTCAACATCCCAAGAGTCGTTAGTTGAGGATAGCGAGGGTGTTATGGTGGAGGATGCGTTAGAAGACGAGATTGACGGCTTGCTTGACAGTGATTCCTTGGTCGAAGATGCCACTGCTGAAGTGGTTTGGAAATTACCGGTGCGTGAATTAGCTACATACTCACTTCTACAAATTCACTAACTTCCATCAGCTTCAGTACCTAATCGAAGATCCGATAGACATGTCAGAGGACGTACCCGATGTTGCAGTTCCTATCAGCATCCTACATCGTGCACTGGCTGCCAGCGGCTCTCGCTCTCGTATCTCATACGAGGCCTCAGACATTGCACGATTTGTCTCGCCGACAGCCCTGCTCAATGACGAATGTATCAATGGCGCAGCTTTATTGCTGCAATCACACTTCATTCGCGAGTTTGGCAGCTCAGACGTAGCAATACTCAGCACACATGATCTCGTCCGCGTACGATATGGAGCCAGTGACGAGGATCTGTGGCGCAACACCAAACGCTCCCAGTACTGGACGAAGGATACGTGGATCTTGCCCATCCATCGTAAGGACGATCATCACTGGGTCCTCTGCACCATTTATCCGTCAAGAAAACAACTCCATCTTATTGATAGTTTTGCAGAGCGTCGAGGATGGCTCCCCGACGTAAAGGTATGTATTGTATATACATAATTGCGCTTCTACTTACCCAAAATCAGGACATCATGAAATTAGTGGCTAGATTATCTATCATTGCTAGCGCTAAGGGATACACCACATCTCAATATGACTTTTGCAGCTGGAAAGCAAGCCCACTCATTGTCAAGTCTGTGCAGACAAACGGATATGACTGTGGAGTTTGGACCTTAGCAGGGATCTGGGCGGTTTTGAGAGGGTTTGAGGTAACTTCACACACCGAGATGACCATCAGCCGTGTGCGATCTTGCATATTAGCAGCTATACTTGATCTTCCTGTATCATAGCGTGTAATATAATAGCATATAGTCATGTTAACACATATCTTAGTTGGTACAAGTGAATATAAGATGTCATGCCCTGCTGTGCCGCCTGCAGCTCAATGTTCATGCTATGAACAGACCGGGCAGACCATTGTAACAAATGGTTGGCCATGATCAAGTGTCTCTGGCAGCCCTTGAAACCACGCACCACTGAATCCAATGCAAGGCATCCATCTAAATCTTTCCGCACTTGATCTCTCAAGATCTTTCTCAGCTCCTCTTCATCCCTTGCCATCCCACTCTCCATCCTTGCCTTCTCCCTAGCCCTTGATTCTCTGAGACGACGCCCATGCATCACATCCACCAAGTTCTGCGTAAATCTTGTCTCATCAGCAGTTGCAAGTGGCGGGGGCGATGGATAGGGGGGGGGATGGTCCCATGCCGGGAGATCAGATTCGTCGACCGCATCAGGATCACGGGCAGCTTGTTGAAACAGATTTGAGGTAGGAAGCTGTCGTGTAGCGAGATCTATGAGCCACTGAGGAATATCGATTTGCTGGTTTGAACGAGTGGTTCGGCGGGCAATGTGCCGGGTTTCCCGTCCGCTACAGCATATTAGATACCTAAATATTGATAAGATATGTCTCACCGTATACTAGATGCATATTTCTTTGATGCTACGCGTGATGCAGCCTTTTTGGCGGAGAGGGTAAGGTGTTTGGCCGTTCGGCCCATGAGGTATTGGTATGAGATGAAGATCAGTGTACGCACCTCTGCGAACCTGAGAAACTCAAATCCGATCGCGGTAGAAATCGCACACCAAAATTGATGGATGAGTCGGGGCAGTCCAAAGAATCATTCTGAGCATGCTGGTTGATTTATCTGGTGTCTGAATCACCAGCGATTAAGAGATCTTACAGAAATTTCAAGGTGCTCAACGTTAAACGCACGCTGATTGGCTCGGTTCTTTAGCGTGTTCCGTCTCGATCAGGCAATACCAGGCTTTACCTTCTTCTTCAAACTTCTTTCATACTTGGTTGCACATCCCCGACAACTCCATATGCACACATCTATACTCTTGCAGCTCAACCCTTCGATGTTCTTTTCACACAGGGTCTCGGTATATACTTGACGCGCAATATGTTTGCTTTCCCCCCTCCCCCCCTCTCTCGTACTGTGTTGCTCTCGCTCAAAAGCCATCCAATCGTCTATCTTCCCCCATTTTCTGTGACCATCCTTGCTGCTATACCCTTATATCTTGATTCAAACCCTTCAAAATCACGTCTTGTTGCTCATCAGGCCCAGGTAGCTTGTTGTGTTCGTTCAATAAAATTTTCACCTCACTAATATCGTTCGTCTATTCAGCCCATATGACTGAAGGAAAAAGTGTCACCCTCTCTCCCAAATCAGACGAAACATCCTATCCAAGCTCACCTATCACCGCGGAGCTCATTAGCGAGTTCGACAGTCTGCAACCGCCCCCAACACCGCCTATCCCACCTCCAACACAACCTCCTCCACAGCGTCGATCGCGTGACAAGGACGATAGCCGCCATCTTACGCCTACAAGGTTGCGTCAGAATTTGCAGCCAACGGAGAAGGCAACACCTGTAATGCACGAATCCGCAGCAAGTCGACGCAATCAGATGGTAGTCCCTGCACCACCAACAGTCTCTGCACCACCAGTCGTCCCTGCACCACCAGTCGTCCCTGCACCACCAGCTGTCCAATCCTCATCAATCCAGCGTCAGGATAGCAACCCCTTCATCGCTGAAGGATTCGCAGCACAGCAACATGAATCTCACACCGGAGGCGCCCCTGAATATATATTTCCAGATCCCCAACGCTCTTTTCCACCTCCTCCTCTGCCGCTCCATGAGGCTCGTGAGCTTCATGAACATACTCAGCATATTCTGCCTGCGGTCGCGAGTCCACGGGCCTCAAGGGCTTCTTCACTTGCGCCTGGGCAGCCTCTTTTCGCCTATCCTCCTCTTCCGGCGCAGCAGCAGCAGCAGCAGCAGCAGCAGCAGCCACCAGTGTCGCTACATCTATCTACATCGCTGCATCAGGACACGATGGGTGCAAGTACGGCCACAGATATCATCCCTCCTCCATATCGGCCACGGTCTACTCAGCCACATCCACAGACGGTGTATCAGCAATACCATCAGGTCCATTACCCGCAGATAGCTCCTCAGCGCGGTCTGGATGGCCAGTATATGCCATACGGCCCATCTTTGGGGCCATACGCACCACCAGCCCATTCAGCGCCACAAGAGCCCTATCCGGACTCTCGGGGCTTTCATCTTCAGCAACAGCAGCAGTGGCAGCAACAGCAGCAGCAACAGCAGCAGTCGCAGCCACCGCTGCAGTTGCAGCAGCCCGCGCCGTCGCAGCAGCCCCCATCGCAGCAGCAGCCCCTGTCGCAACAGCCGCTCTCATCGCAGCAGCCCCCGTCGCAGCAGCTGCAGCAACAGCAACAGCAGCATGAGCAGCCTCCCGCGCCTCTACGACTGCCTCTGAGTCTGGCATTGGCACCCCAAGACACGGTCTCGGCGCAGCAGCTGCCGCTGCCACCGCCTTGCCATTCTGAACCGGTAGAATCACATGATGATCCGCTCACTGGTGACCCACAAGGCGAGGAGCGCGCTCCATCTTTGCTGACGCCCACATCTCAGGTGGGCAGTGCACCAGATGCTCCTACGGTTGCCGTGACTCCGCCTACACCCAGAGCGCTGCCGCCTACTCAGGAAGTCCCTGTGGCCCTTGACCAGCATGACGATGACCCTGCAAGCGATGGGCTCAACGAGACCCCCAGAAAACACCATCTCTACAAGAGACACGAGGCTGAAGTCGAGGAGCAATTCAGCGAGATAAGCGGCATCTTCTCCAAGCTGGCATCTGATACAGCTCTCGACGAGGCGTTCCTTCGCAGGAAGTACCATCAAAGCATCGACCCCTCAACGTCGTATGGTGGTGACAACCCATGGAACGACTTCCGATCAGCATTCAAGAGTGGTCCAAACTTTCGGAAGGAGGAGCTCGAACGCGCTGGACTGACTGGAGAATATGCTGACGCTCAGAATGAACCAAATACATGTGTGTACGGTTATATATTCATTCTTCCTGCGCTGACATTACGGTCACTTTTCAGCTACCAGGACTCTTAAGTCAAGAAACATCGTGCACAGATGCTATGAAAGCTTCAAGAAGCACTACCAGACCGATGGCATATACAAAGAGATCCTAGATACGCTCAAGGAGCTCAAACAGTTGGAGAAGATGGAGAAGGGTGAGAGGATTAGCACGCGGGAGAGGGGATTCAACCTCGTCCTGGGGAAGACGGCAAACAAGGTACGTCTCTATATCTCATCACAAAGCACCACAATTAATCCAATATATTCAGTTGAAAACATTGGCGCATCAGCATGGAATTGAATTCATGCTCGCCGCTACCGGCAATATGATTCTTCAAGACACTGGCTTATCCTTCTTGACCGCCTCACCGGGTCTTCAAGGAGTAAGTTTCTATATTTTATCATACTATCTATATCTGCCTGACTATCTATCCCTAGTTCCTTGGGGCTATCTGCCGCACAGATGACAACACGATGAAAGGCCATTTGATGGCGTTTGCATGGTAAATATTCTTTCATCACTTCAAATTACCACGGCTGATATATTTCACTCACAGTAAGCAAAGATCCGACGACATTATCACTCAAACCTGGCCCGACGGTGGCCTCAAGAAAGTAGAGGAGGCGGATTTCGAGATGGACGATGGCACTCACCCCTCGGGTGCCTCAGTGACCAGCTCGCGGTCAGCCACGGCATCCTCTGATCAGAGCTCGACTGTCTTGCCACTGCTACGCGACGCCCTGAAGGTCGAATTCAGTAAGTATAATATATAATCATTATATACTCGTCATTATATTAACCATAATCTTGATAGTCAAAGCCGGTGGCACTCTGACTGGGAAGACATGGCCCTGGACGACGCTCGTGCGCAAGTGCGAGGTCAATCACCTCATCTCAGATGTATGGCCGTGGAACGTCCCCATGCCCTCACAGACAGTCAAGTCGCCGAAAGGCCTTGCGATATTATCGCCTACCTGTCAGCAGTACCTCCTCGAAGCCGTGCAATGCAGCAGGACCAACGGAAACCCGTCTTTTTTCAAAAAAATTGACGCGCACACTTGGAAAGCTAGTATGTGACTTATTCCCGCTATATATTCACTCATACTAACTATATTTACAGACTACGCCACTGGCGAGTTACCAGTTTTGGAGTCAACACCATGTCCCTCAGGAACGTATACGCACACGTTTGCGGGCGGTGAATGGAAAACCGACTGCCTGCATTCATCAACACTCCCGACTTCATCGCTATCACACCCTACATCCAAGTTCGCTGCTCTCAGCAGCGGTCGGCATTCCAGCGAGGAGAGAAGCAGCCCGCTCACCCCACCGCCAGCGTCACCAAGCTTGGCTGCCAAAACCAAGGCAGGGAAGAAGGGGAAGGGGAAGCAGAAGGCGGTAGAGCCGGAGGACGTGCTGGAGATATCCAGTGACGAGCCAGTTCCGAAGACGAAGAAGAGGGTCGCACAGACCTCAGCCTATGTGGTGTCTGACTCAGACGAGAATGCCAGCGACTACGAAGCTCCTCCCGCCGGCGCCCGTCTGAAGCGCAAGGTGGAGGATATGCCAAGTGCCGACTCCGCCGATGACCGTAAGACCAAAATGCGTGCTCCTTCCGGTGCAGAGCCGCAGGTCGTCATGCCCGAAAGGCCAAAGCCCAGGCGCCTTGGCGCACTACCCACAAGCCTCGCGCGACCGCGGATAGCCACCGTCCTTCCGTCAACGCCTGCTGAGACGAGTGACATGTCGTCTGCTCCCCCATCTCCCAGTCCGGCTCCACGGTCCAAGGCAGCTAGGCAGTTGAACACGCTGGCGCGTCCAAATATCGGCAGAGGCCCCGCGGCTTTCAAGCTGAACGAGCCTCCCGGCATGACCATCTCATCCACCGCATCATCTTCCCACATCGCCGGTCTAAGGCCAACTGCGGAGGATGTAACACCGCGAGCTCGAGATGCTCGTGTTTCTACCCCTGATGGCAGGAACGAGCAGCTACCTGCCATGCCTATATTCCATACGGCGCCCACCGGTTCTGTGCATGCCATTCATGCCAACCCCACAGTGACTGCGCCTGCCGCTCCTGTTCCCCAACCCACCACTGCCGCCTCCACATCCGCTGCTCCCGCCATCCCTGTCGCTGTCGCTGCGGCTCCCGTGACGCTTCCTGTAGACACGGCTGCTGCATCATCAATGCTGCAGGCCACTCACCCAGGCGCCCATAACCCGCAGCAGCACGGATATCTGATGCAGCAAGCCCCGCACCAGCAAGCCTACTGGGGCCAGCAGGGTTACTATCATCCTCACGGGTATGGTCAGGCGCTGCCCCAGGGATACGGTCAGGGATATAATCCATTGCCCTATGCCGGACAAGGATATCACCCCCCTGGCCCCCAGCACCTCGCGCAGCACGTACCATACAATGTTCTACCGCCCTTTGCAGGTCAGGGATACCCTCCCAACCCCTTCAACCCACCGTCAAGGCCATCGTCCAGCGCACGCGGGCCTTCGCCAGGACCCGTGCTTGCCATGGATGGAAACTTCCCCCAGCAACGCCATCAATACCCCGGGCCAGATGGTACTTGATGTGTGCGCAGACCATCGCAGCTGTCCTGTTGAGAGGCCAAGCGGGCCGTTGGGGAGCTTAGGAGAGAAAGAACATATCAGTATCCGCATATCAGTAGTACTATACCATTATCTTGTGTATCCAGCATCTTGTGTTATGATTTCAAGCCTCAATTGAATTGATTTGTGCTCAATACGCCTTGGTATCCTGAATATAACTAAGACAAATATTTTACACTCAACGTGCTATGACGTTATTCTTTTGCTCTATCTCAAAATATGACATCAATATCTTGCTTCAAACCTCAAATTTCGCTCGACGCTCACCGAAGCAATATATATTATCTATACTATATAGCGAACAGAGGGATAGCAGCCAGATGTCCAGTATGACTACCATATGATTCGCGAAGGATATGCAGGCCGAATGCAGAATTAAGTAGTAAGGAAGCCGGGATATTTGGTCTTAGAGACCATCAGATTGCTACGGTTTAGGGGGTCTCTGAGACCAAACATCCCGGGAAGAACTGCTGCCAAGGGTGATGTATGAAAGGGTCTTGCCGACTGTTGTGCATGTGGCTGCCCAGCTGAATACCAGTGATGTACCGGCATGTCGGAAACTCACCGGTGCGGCGGGCCATTCTCACAAGCTGCACCCCTGTAATTTCTGCCACATCACACTCGCCGATGTCAATACCTTGGATGGTTACGATGACACAAGTGAGTCGGGCATAACCCTAGATCTAATATATTGATTTCAATTAGAGTTCAAAATTCGCGATGACTGGGAGTCACTCAAGCAAGCAGAACTTTCCCGAAGAGCCACATCGACAAAAAGTCGCAAGGAGATCCTTGACAAGACTGGCATGCGATACTCACAATTTAATGAGCTTCCTGGCTGGATGCCATCTCAGCTGACCGTCGTAGACTACATGCACAACTTTTATGGTGAGTACTGACTCTTGCATAATTGAATTGATCTGGCTCTGACTTGCATATGTATAGGCATCGTTAACGACTACTTCCAGAAGGTGATAGTCTCAGGGTACTTGCTGAATGCCACTGGTTGGCGTCGGTTTGACGACATCATTCATTCAATTATATGGCCATCTGGGGCAGGGCGATTACCAACCAATGTGAGTATGATCATCATTGCATCACATCGCTACACAAACTTAACAATAAACTGGAGCTCGGGCAGAACCACACTCTGCAAAAGGCCGATCAGCTACGCCGCTGGACAGAGATACAGTCAACAGTTTTATGGATGCTGTGGCGCAATGAGGATGGACGCCTCCGCAAAAATGCGCCACCAGTGCCACCTCAGGCAAAGCACCTGTGATTCCCAACTAATGATAGCAATAAGCCCGGGTACGCTGGCAGCATGCCCGGGCTAATTCGCAGGAACGCACGCCTAAGTCCCGCTCCCGCTAAATACCTTTAAAGCTGACCTTTCCCCGACAGCCATTTGGCCTGTCGCCACAGGCGTGGGCCGTCGGTCAGCCCTTGACAGCTGGCGCACGCGACCCGTCGTTGCTACATCTGCCGCCATCGTCAGGTACGGCCGCGCTCATCGTCGGCCACGGCGCGCGCACGCCTTTCACTTTATCTTCACCAGTTTTGGGCCTATCGGTGCAGGGGAAAGTGTGATGTATTGCTACGTGGGAGGCCTATTGAGTTACCATACATTTTGCTACAATATATATCTACCCTTTGTACCTCGGAGCAATGACAGACAAGAAATCAATTAAAAAAGTACCAGTAGGGTGACGGCACGTTACTGTTTGAGTTCAAAGATATAACAAGTGCTCGAGGTGGGACGGAGATATAGGTACATGAGCTTGGATGATGAAAGGGAAACAAATGGGCCTAGCTAAACATCTAGAATTAGCAACCATTCACTGGAGCCGTTACAGGATAGCGTACCGGTGGGCGGCACTATTCATCACAATCACTAATCTCGTCCTCGCCGCCCTCGCCGCCTTCGCCGCCCTCGCCGCCCTCATCGGCCTCGCCGGCGTCATCCTCATCCTCATCCGAGGCGATGATCTCGCGGCTTGTGATGCGAGCACGTTTCTGCGTCGGGCCATTCTCCTTATTGCTTGTATCAGCAGTCTTGCGTTTATCGGGCTTGTTGTGCGTGCCGCCATAGTCGCTGCGCCTCTTGCGCGTATCTTTTGCTGATATGCCTGCCTCCCGGCGTGCTTTCGCTTCGTCATCGGCCTTCTTTTTTTCGCCCCTGTTGAGAGGCCTCCAGTACGCGTCGCCCGTCTTGAATGCTTTGATGAGTTTACGGAGATGTTCTATATTGCCAATATCGGCGGGCTTGATGAACGGGATACCTTCTGGCCATCCAATTATCTTGATGTAAAATTTTTCAACGATGTCCACCTGGAAGTTCTTGTATGACATCGGGATTTGATGGCCAGGCTGAAGTATCATAGCTGGGTATGGAGTGAGTGAGCAAGTATAATCAGCGTGAATCAAATCAATACACTCACACATGCTGCTCTGAATGAGCTTTACTAGCAGCTTTCGAAGACTGTCAATGGATTTACCCGAGATATTATCTTGACGATAGTCAGGAGGGCATGGGTATGCTTTCGAGATATGTGCGCACCATTTTTTTTCTGCAAAGCGTATACTTGAAGGTCCTTGGCGACGTCAAATGGGTTGAGCTTATACATATCCATGAAAAAATCGTAAAGGCGCTCGGACCCCATTAGGCCGGCTCTGACTGCTGAGTCGTGGTCTTTCTTTGTGCTCATCATGAAGTACAGGCAGCCGGTCTGGTCCTGCAGCCGGTGCAACTGTTGCAGAAGCTAGATCAGCTGAGTGGCTTTCGCAAATTTGCGATACGGCTTACATCCTCGTTAATTTTCTTCAGTAAAGAATCGGCGGTCTTTGAGCTAGCGAGGCGAGTGGGGCGGGCAGCCGTATTCTCCTGCTCGCGCTTCTTCACTAGAAATGAGCGCAACTCATTCTGCTCCCCCTGCTCCATCTCGCTTGCTCGTGTACACCATTCCGGGTCCAGCTTCATCAGCGCCATCACCTGTGGCATGTTGAATCTCTCGCCAGGAGCTCTGCCTGAGATTTGAGTGTATATAAGTTATTGACCTTGCTATAACGTAGCGGCGCATACCTTGATTGAAATAAGTGGACGCCTTGCTATTCAGCGCGTTGCTTGCGCTAGGGACGCGGGAGCTCTTGACCATCTTCCCCTCGTTGAAAGAGGGGTGCGTGTAGTCGGGTGCGAAGCAATATTTTTCGTTGAACTCGGCCTTCTCTTTGTCTCTCTTAGCCCTTATCTCCATAGCCTCTTCGTCGGCAGCTTCCTTCCTCTTCCTATTCACAGCTGTTGTCACTTTCCTCCTTGCGCGCTCGGGTGCTGGCGGTTTGGGACGTGTTCGAACACTCCCTATGTTCGTGTCGTCACCGGAGTGCTCTTCGCCTGCCTCGTAATCGTCCAGCGTGTAGCTGGCTCCGGAAAGCGTGTCAACACGGCGCCCTGGGGTGTGAGCACTATTGGACACATCGTCGGCTGGCTCATTGGAGCTGGAATTGTCGTTCGCGGGGCCTGAGCCCAGCATCGTATCGGGCTGAAGACCAACGCGATTCTGTGGGATGCTACGCGACATGGGCACGCCAGCTGGTGTGTTGATGAGCATGTCGCTGGAGGCGTTATTGGAAGTGTCGCTGGCGGCGTTGATAAGCGCGTCGGGAAGGATGAAGGGCGCCGCTCCGGGGGGTGACGGGGGTAGGTTGGGCTGCGAGGCGTTGGCGATAATAGGGGGTAGGGGAGGGAAATCGACGCTGGGATCGATCCCGTTCATGATGTCCTCCCAGTCGAAGGCACCTATATCCATATCAATGGGGAATAAATCGGCTGCTTGTGGCTCTTGGTAATTGGCGGGCAGGTTTATGCTGGGGTCGAGGCTGCTAGGCGCAGCTCCGCCATTCCAATCATGGAAAAGAAGGGATGCAGTATGTACTGGGGGCTCCGACATATGCTTTTGGCGGTGTAGATTTGAGTGACTGGATATGCAGAGTGGGGTGCGTGACAGGGTATTGCTTGTCAGTGCAAAATTTGTAACTCTGCCCAGCACCGTCACGTGTTGACAGTTTTTGAACCACAATAAGACTCTCAAACCAGTGGTTTGTCAGGACTCAGCCCAGCTACTAGTCAACAAGGTGTCCCGGAGCTCTCAGAGATTTTCAGGTGCGTGTCAATGGCGGCCGTGTGTAGATATTGAAGCTGGCTGCATGTTCGACTCAGAGCTAGTAGCAACCGTGCAGTGTCCAGACACAGTTTTCTGAGACGCCTAGCCATCCCGTACTCATTTTGCGTAGCATATGTAGCCTATGCGTGCATCTCATACTCGGCTGAAGGCAATAGTGAGTAATTATTCGTCATTGTCAGCACTCAAGCCGAATTTGTGCTGCCTCACCTTGCCACAATTGAATCTAACTATTCAAGCTAACAGAAAGCCATACGAGAAAGAATACATCATACCATTCACCAGACCAGTTCAACGTTGCACGCACAGCATGTTCGGAGCCAACAAGGTTGAACCCTTACTATTAGGTAAACGCGCGCCCACAAACCGTCGCAGACAAGTGTGAGAACACTCAACACACTACGGCGCATCTTCCTCCTCGCATGTATAGCGTACGGCCCCTCATATCGCAAGCAGCACACAATGCATCAAGAAAATGGTGAGTTTATTATATTGCAGCTCAGCTCCAGTGGCCATATGTAGAGACCCCGCCTGGGACTCGCGCCGGCTGCGCTTGTGCTGAGCTGCTGCAGGCTCCATTCGCTCAAAGGTCGCATGCTGACCACCTATCTCTCCCCTGCAGGCCCTGCGCCGCCTGTGGCATGCCAGGTAAGCGATCACGCCTCTAAAATGGCGAACTTCTGCTCACACACAGCGGCACAGACGAGATCAGGCAGGGCGTTTAACCCCTGGATGATTGGCGTCGAGGCGCTGTCTGCAGCTCCAACTGCCGACTTCAACTTTGGCAAGCTGCTGCAGGCCGCAATCTGCCGCGAGTGCGCAAGCCCTGTCGTCGACGCTCGTCCAATCGATGATGCAGCATCCTTCCCCGCGGGAGATGCAAGCCACGGCGCGTGCGGCGGCGCGTTCGACCAAGCTGCCGACAGCGCGTTTGAAATCGCGCCCAGGGATACGTTTGAGCAAGTGTATGGCCGCCCTTGCGAATATGACCCTGAAGAGGACGAGGGCGGGTCTGCATACGCAGCCGGGAGCTGCCTCAGCAGCAGCGCGTTGTCGCGCGCGCCGTCGCCTGCGCCGCCTCACTTCGCCTTCCCACAGCATGCTGCGGAGCCCTCTGCGGCTGCTTCTTCTCTGGCTGCGACAGCCCCTGCTCCATCTGCACCCTCCGTGAAGGCTTGGAAGGCGGCGAGGAACAAGCGCTGCGGGAAGGAAAGGGAGGCGCGGCGGCGGGAGGCGCGTACCCTTGGCGCTTGCGCTGAAACGCGCGCATTCTTATCACGACACCTCTTGGCGCATGAGCCTCTCGCGGTGGACCTCACAGCAGCGGAAATGCCGCACGCAACTGCCGCCTATCAAGGGGTGCGCGACAGCGGCGTGGCGAAGCGGCTGTGGACGGCTGAGGAATGCGTGAGGATATGGGGGCATGTGGTTAAAAAATGGGATGGAAAGTGAGTGACGAGTACGTGCCAGGCGCGCGGCCGGCTAACACAGCGCTAGGGCCCCCCTTCCCATCCTGGACCGCATGGGGCGTGTTTTTGGTGTCTGTGCAGGAAGTCCTGATGATCCAGGCGCTGGGACGACGCGCATCGAGCGGCTGCAGCGCTCATTCAGGATGCCGGCCACGAATGCAGCTTCACCGCCGTGGCAACTTTCCAGCTCTCGCTAAGGGAGTCTCCTTCGGCGGGGGGCAAAAGGTATGCCTGTCTCCATTTCCTCTCACAGCTCATATGCTGACGCGCGTCGCCAGCAACCTGGAAATTTAGTCCATTCGGAGGCAAACGACCATGCCCTGTCCAAGCTGCTGGAGTCACGTGCCATTCGCCGCCTTGCAGGCTTTGCGTCGAGTACGTGCTGGTTGCTATTTTTTCCCCCTCTGTAAATTCGCTAAGCCGCAGCGACAGGCGCCTTGGCGTTCTGGTGCCCCCAGCTACATCACTATTATCGCAACACGCTGGGCCCACTATTTCGCCGCTACCCCCTTCTCAAGCAGAATTTCAAAAACAGTGTGTTTCCCTGTACTACTGTGAACTTTGGACCTCGCACGTGCTGCTTTCCGCATACTGATGCCAACAACCTTCCCTACGGCCTCTGCGCAATCACTGCGCTCGGCTCTTTCGATTCTACGCTCGGCGGCCGCCTGATTCTGTGGGATTTGAAGCTTGTCATCGAGTTTCCACCGGGAGCAACGATTTTAATACCGTCCACAACTATTCGACACTCCAACACCCCGATCCAAGAAGGCAAGACGCGCTACTCCTTCACGCAGTATGCCGCCGGCGGGCTCTTCAGATGGGTTGAGCATGGGTTTCGGACCGAGCGTGCACGGACGGCGGGATGGTCGCAAGCTCAGGTGGAGGAGGATAGGGCCAACGGCGTGCGGCGCTGGGAAGATGGCATTAACCTATTCTCGACCCTGGAGGAGCTTCGAAATGCGCACAGCCGCAGGTAGCAAACATGTACTACCAGCCACTAATGCTTGAACTTCGTTCTGGCCATTAGATGAGCATCGCCGCCGGGGCAGTTAATTTGTATGCTGTGTGGCGTGATAGAGTGCATGTGTTTAATGTAAGCAACCAGTTTGATATTTGGTGCCCGGAAATGGCTGAACGCGCCCCAGATGTTATATGCATGCATGTGCGGCCTCACGTTGGAAATCAGATATTCGAAATTTTAATTTATTTTCTCCCATGGCTATAAATTTGATACGGAGCTGAGTATACATTCAAAAATATGTCCGTAAATTTCTGGCTCATCCGGGGCTATACGGCGGTCAGAAATTGCAGTTTCTGCTGGCGGCGGACAACCTGCGGACAGGAGCACGGACAGATGCGGACAGACCATGGACCACTGCTGCCGACGTGCCCTCTTCCGAGTCAGTCAGGCTCGGTGCTGTGCCTTCCCCGCTGCCTACTTCCTCGACATTCCTCCGATGGGCGACCCAGAAGCAAAACGGGATGCCCGAAAGAAACTGAGTAAGAGTGTGGACCCACGGTGAGCGCTTGGCATTGAATCTTCTATGTCGTAGCTAGCACTCAGCCATGGATAGTGTGCAGGAGGAGAGAAGGGCAAAGGACCGTGTGCGGAAGGCAAAGTGAGTGACATCCACATGTGTTTTTCTATGCTATGGGCATGCACCGACGCATTCACACAGGTCTCGCGAAATGTATACTTTTCGTTTCTTCATCAGACTTATATCGCTCACATTGACGCCCTCCCAAGCGAACGAGAGCAGCGCAGACGAAGAGGTGTAGCGGAAATGCTGCAAGCGCTCCCGGACGGCCTGGCGGACAATGCCCGCACTTCAGATGGTGATTACAAGAGTGGGATTTGCGAAGCTTGTCAAGGACTCGGGCTCAAGCCTAGGTGAGTACTTCCGCAAACGATACATGGCTTGCAATCTCTGACACAAGCTTAAGCAGCCAGCAGGCGCTTGAAATCAACTCGCCAACTCAAGGCCTCGGGATGGATGCACCAACCTCTGCAGATGACAGCCTCGCAGATAAGCTACGGAATGTACGGCGGAAATGCCATACTTGGAGCTATGCGGATGACTGGGGGTCTGAACAGCGATGGCGGAAGGCATTCCATGACGAGCTACGGCAGGTGGAGGAGCTGGGTACTGAGGAGACGCGCGAGGTGCTTGCGACATTGCACAATCATTGTGCTGAGGGTCGGCAGATGATTTGTGACCTTAAGAATGCAGGAAGTATGCCTGCGGATGTTTGCAGTGATGCGGATTTGGTGAGGGACTTAGTTTTACAGACTATGGACCTATATGCACGAATCCTTTCCGAAACAACATTCATCGAGGTCAGGCTTTTGGAGGAACACAATTTTTGTGCTGAATAGATAGTATTATTGCCTAAATCACACAGTGCAATATATTGAAAGTGTTCAAAGTTAGGGTGTGTCCAATATAATATTCGCAGTCCATTGGTCAACCAACGGCGCGGAGTAAGTTCCAGTCTCGTGATTCACGCGCCTCTCGACCAACAATCATATTCAACATTTACACTGGCCCTCATCTATGTCTGCGCCTATTCCTTTCCGACGTTCTGATCAGCTCGGTGGACGAAAGAGCAGTATAAAGGCTTTTGGCGAGTTTGCGCGATTGCAGCAGAACGAGCCACCCGCTGGGCAACGATCCAAAACTGCTGGAAAACCACTGGTGCTGTCCCCAGCAGGAATTGTGAAGCAGAAGCGGAATGTAGCTCAAGGGCATGCTTCACGGAAACAAGGTAAGCCATAATCAATCTCTGCATTGCCCTCAAGTCTCACTTACGCACCTCAGCATTGTCACGCGATGAGCTAAACCGGTTGGCTCAACAGGCGGCTAGCAGCGCTGTGAACTCGTCCATGAATGAAGATGTCGACATGGATGATTACAATGACATAATCAACGGTGACCAGCCTATTCAGATCAGCCATGCCGGCGGAGAAATCGGTGCAATAGCAGCTGCAGTAATTCCAAGGTGTGAAGCAGTATTGAACTACTTTCTGCGTATTACTGATAGACTGGCAGAAAAACTCGAAGGGTTGACTGGCGAAAACGTCGAGATCGCAATGAAAAACGCCAGCAAGGCTTCAACCTTCAAATTGAGGCCCTAACCGATGCCTACACCCTCTTTATTTATCATCGCGACCATGGCAAATCACATCAACATTCGCAGGCTCACACGGATGCTCACACGGATGACCCTATGATACTCTATCATATCACTGCACAGGATACTCTGAGTGCGTCTTTGCATACCCATCCTCATGCACATCTGCATTACTAACGTGCTCCGCAGGCGCGGGTGATGTGGCCGTCGCGTATCCGGCAACTGCAAACAGCCCATGCCCCGCAATTGTTGCGAAGGGCGTAATTCCAACTGCACCGCAGACACCAACGCTTGGCTTTACCGTTGAGACCCTGGAGCTTTATCGGGTGGCTCACTTTCGGTGCCCCCAGCTCTCCATCCAGGCTTGGGTTCGGACCATGGCGGATCTACAAGGGGTAAGGCCCATCAAATCAAAAATGTCTATACTTACTTATAGTGTTCTGTGTGATCAGGGGGTCTACGCCAGACACAGGTCAAAACTATTTTCCATCGCATATGACCTTTATCTTGCAATCCGTGCAAATGCTCAGGCCCGCGTCAACGATGCTCTCGGTCGCAGCGACCCCAACTGGAATATCAGGAACGTCTGCCCTCCCTGTATGTATAGGGTGGAGAGCGAACAAAATATGAAGTTCTCTATGCTCTGGGCAGAGGACGGAAACGACTCGCTGAAGCGATTCGAGCGACGGGCTTTGCCAGAGGAAGGGGGCCCTTTGCTAGGGCCCTTAGTTGAAAGCATTGACACACGGACCACTTTTCCAGGAAACATGTACATCAGTCGCACCGAGGTCGACAAATGGGCGACGCCTCCCGGGGCAAGGAATCGTGATGTATGTACCACAGATTTGATATATCTATGGTGTGATTACTTACCCTCGAACCTTAGCCTGAGGAGGATGACGATGGTACATGCCGAGAAAGGTGGAAAAATATGAAACCCGAAGCCACCGCGCGCTCTTGGGGCTGCTTTGGCGAAACAGGCATTTTTGCCTCATTTTGTCGCCACGGCTTCAATCTGACCATTGCAGACATGTACCGCTCTGGAGAGCAGTAAGTCTTGCACTTTCAGTTATCTATCTTCTCAACACCATCTATAGATCAAAATACGGCCTGGCAACGGCGGCACGAATGCTGGAGCAGCATGGTGCAAATCAAGGCGCTGGCCTCGACATTGGCTGCTCGCACAGCAAAACGCTAGCCAACAGCACACTCGGGCCCCGTGCGAAAGCGCTCAACCACACCGTTCTTGTGGATGCGTTTCACGGACATGCTCACAACCGACTGTGCCAGCTCAACAACCTTACCACCTATGTCGACGGGCTCGGGCTTGAGGCACTTGGCGTGTGCGAGCAGTCCTTTTCAAAGTCGAACATGCATGCCGGATCCACCCGCTCAATGGGCCGGTTCCATCGACGCCAAGCAATCGCCGCGCACTTCAGAGATACCGACAACTTCGAGAACTACCTGAGTATGAGTGCGTACCTCATATTTAATCTCATCTGACTACTGCTTGTTTATCTGCTTGAATACCAGCTACGTACATCCATACTATGTACAAAAAAGCCCTCGACATTCTGAAGCACTACCCGGCAGCCCTTGAGATCTCCAAAGCTGCACTCGGCATCGCTGGAGAATCGCCATTTGAAAGCTGGCTTGCCGAAGAGAAGGTGTATCTGCAGGGCCTAAAAAAAGAGCCACCGCAGGAGACTCTGACAATGGAGTACTACCAGCGGCTGACTCATTTATGGCACTGCGAGTAAGCACCATTCTTTGCACGATCGCCTCCGTTTATCTAACGGCATGCGCCTTGACTTTCTAGGGAGATCCTTCGCGCCATTCGAAGCGTTCAATTTCACATCACTGACCCGACAACGCGCGACAACACACACGCCATTGAGGCTCGCCGTCGCCACGCCATCGAAAACCACGCCGCCGCTATCTCTCATGTCCAGACTCTCGAACTCCGCCTCGGCATACAGACACGGTGGACCACTGCTTCGCTGGAGTACCAAGAGACCGGGAGGATGGTGGCAATGCGCAGCTACCAGCGAGCGCTTGACACACTCGAGGGGCTCGTAGTTGCACGGCTCTTCGAGCTCGGAGGCATGAACCGCGCAGGAATGGGTAAGTCAAATTTTGAGATAATCATATATTCAAATTGTTGATAATCCCACCAAAACTAGGTTATAAGCGACGGCGCCACATGGGCGAGGCGCTTTCAACGCGCTCCGCCGCCGTCAGGACTGCCGTAGAGCGTTATAACGCCGCCGCACTTGCGCTGAATCCGCCGCGCCCAACGCTCAACGCTCAAGAGGTCATTGAGTACGCATTTCTGTCCGACTTTGATTTGCTTCGGGATACGCACCAAGACATTCGCGAGCGGCCTTGGGCGACTCCAACAGGGCGCAAGGCAATGGATCAATACTTCAAGCTCCTTCGAGCCCCCGAGGAGATCGTCCGCTGCAACAATGAGATACGACGCATCGTCACGCACCTACGCGATGAGGAGGCCTATCTCAAGCATCACGAAGAGCGCGTCCGCCATTCCGACCCTGTGCTGGCGCATCAGATTGCCATTCACCGCCTGATCAGAGGCCGCTTCAATACCCATCATCGCCGCCGCCTTGCTGCCATAGCCAGGCTGGAAGGGTTCTCCGGGTCTTTGGAGCCCGGAGTTGCACTGGACACGGGCCTAGGCAGCCCCGCATCGTGGCGCCCGCATACCCTCGGCACCGCCGGCCCTACATCAACCAACACTGACGAGTTACCAGCTCTCTCTGCCGAGGAATTGGAGCTGGAGCACGAGGACGAAGATGATGATGAGGAGGTTGAGGAACAGCAGGATGAGGCAGATCTGCTGGACATCCTTGCAGACAAATAGACCGCATATTATATGATGTTTAATTATAATTTTGACATTATTACGCACCTATATATCACACCAGGCCTGAGCTCATGAAGATCTGTGAAGTGGCGGGCGCGCCGCCGCCAACGGTGAGCGGGGCAGCATGATAATGCTCCTTCAGAGCAATTCATAACACTTTTCCCCGCACCGATAGGCCCAAAATTCATGAAGATGGGGTGGAAGGGACGCGCACGCCGTGGACGACGACGAGGGCGGCCGTACCCGACGGCGGCGGCAGAGTGGCAACGGCGGGTTGCGTGTGACGGCTGTCAAGGGCTGGCCGATGGCTGGGCCACGCGGTGACAGGCCAAATAGCTGTCGGAGAAAGGTCAGCTTTAGAGATATTTAACGGGAGCGGGACTTAGGCGTGCGTTCCTGCGAATTAGCCCGGGCATGCTGCCAGCGTACCCGGGCTTATTGCCATCATTAGTTGGGAATCACAGGTGAGGCAAAGAAGCAACCAGAATTCCGCCGCCGCCTTGATGAGCTCTATGATCTAGCCCTTTACCTCTCTGTGGCTGATCGCATTCTCGCCGCAAAGTCTATTTCAATGGATGAGGTAAGCGATGGCCACAGATATATTACAAGATACAACCGCGGGGCAATCACTCTCGGCATTCCCTTGGTAATCAATAATCACTTGGCGATGCACTACCCCACAAGTTATAAATTTGGGCCAACATATGCTTGGTGGCTGTTCGGCTTTGAGAGATGCAATGGAGACCAAAAGAAGATCAATCTCAATGGCCACGCCAACGGTGAGATGGAATTGACATTGGCACGAGCCTGGGTACTCAAGCATCGGCTGTATGAACTAGTGAGTTATATTTGACCTTCGAACCGCATTAGTGGCTAAAATAAATGACTAGATTTCATCCCTACCCCCTGACGCCAACTCCAAGGAGAAGGATCTCATCCATCGCCTGACACATGAGCATGGTGCCGCGCGAGGGACCTTAAGAACCCAGATTGCCGGCTTCGAGAATGAGCGTATGTAATTGTTTCTATTCGAACCTTCAAACTTAACTCTGAATGGCAGATGGTGTTATCATGTCGCCGAGGCGCAGAGCACAGCCAGTAAATCTGCGAGATCTAGGGCTGTATAACATCCTATTAGATTTTTCCCGCACGCACTGGGTTCATCTCACCATCTCTGACGACTTTTCGATATGTCCCGCTGGATCTACAATATTGAGCGGCGCAAACTCCACAAAATCTTTCCCCTATATCTTCAAAGATGGCACGCGCTATGGATGCTCCAATTCAATCATTCGGACCGCGGGAACATCCACTGGTGACCATTTCGCATGTATTGACATGGACGCAGGCCGGCATCCCTGCAAGATCTTACACCATCTGCTGGTCACTGTGCCTGGCGAGGCACCATTGCACTGCTGCGTAATTCAGCGGATGCTCGCAGATGATGATATCCCGACGGTGCCTTGGGATCTTTAGTAAGCAATTCTAATTGAGATGGCCCGCATCTGTCGCTCACTCGTTTCTCAGTGCGACAGAATTGAAAATTTGGAAGGCATATGCCAACCGGTTTTCTGACCCTGAGGTAGCGGCAGCGAGCCGTCTTGCATGCGGAGTGACAATCATTCCCGACACGTTCAAAGACACGAGTCTCTGGTATATCCATGCTGCCGACCATACGGGCATTGATGTCCCTGATGCGTGGCTTGATGCTGCCGAGGCCGATGAAATTGCATAGGTATGAAAGTTCATCAAGAATTTCGATTGTAAGCTGATCTACAGATTTGTACACAACTAAAGTTCAAACAGAGCGGTTACGTCTCTCCCGGCCAAGAACTCGGATGTCCTCACTTTTGCACTGCTTTCTATACCCTGCTCTTGACGCTTACGCTTCCTCCCCTTCCCGATGGCATTCAATCTTTTCTTGGCTTCCACCCTCTTCGCTTTCGCTTTGCCCTCGTCAATGTCCACAGGGTCCTCCTCATCTCCCCAGAGAACACCATTTTCAGCAATGCGGCCATTACTCAGCCAGTGTGGGTTGGCTTTGAGCTTCTCGTCTGCCACCTGCCATACACGTATCTTCATGGCAAGTTTCTTGGCTTTCGGAGGCTCACTGTTGACGAGTACGTCGCCCCTGACCCTGTCAGTCATGATCTTGGCTTTGTCGGGGTTGGGATCGTGGCGGCGATCTATTTCGTCGTACAAAGTTTGTACCTGTGTCAAACAAGTAAGTTTTCTGTCATTCAAATCATCTTGAAGCTTACCATCGCACTCCTAAAGTCTGGAGCATGGCTAATGTACCGCTTTGCGCGGCCGTCCTCAGGCGCAGGATCGTCATCATTGTCTGACATTGCAGTGAGTGTAAATGCACTATTGTACTTTTCATCGGTATACGCTGAGCCTTCCCGTTTGCGCTCACGTTGTTCAAGTTTCTGTAAGTTTTTCATTATATATCACCATCCAACAATTGATAAAATTACTAACCGATGCAACCCGTGCATTCTTCTGCGAACGCTTCAGCGCTCCCTTCCCACTTTGTTCCTCCTCCTCCTTCTCCCCATCTTCGTCCTCGTCCTGGCCATCTTCCCCATTGACAGTCTGTGCTCGCGCGCGAACATGGTTGGTTCCAGCCTCTCGTGCTGCCGCTGCTGCCCCCTTCAACATATACTTCACGCGCTGCTCAACCCTGTCTGCCAAATCACCCTCCAAGATCTCGCGAAGACCCTCGGCGGCCGCTGGAAACAGAGTGGGCCCATTGTGTTTGACATGCTGCATGATCTCCCGGTACGCTTCTTGATTTGTCGCATGCTCGAATTTCTGCTTACAGTCGAATCGTGTAAGTTTTGCGCCGGTTTCGTCACTGGGCCATGCGTCATTCTGACGATCGAAGCCGGCTGGGTACGAGGGGAGGTCCTTTGGCACAAGTTTCTTGACACCGAGGTGAACCTTCATGCTTGCATTGATCACGTCCTATGGATATGTGAGTAACCTATCGCATTTTGAGCTTTTAATCACTCACTCTGATGACCTTTGCATCCTTCCACTCCAGGCTCTTCTTGACCTGTGCTGCAGATACGGCTCCGTCATTGTCACCAAGACCTTCATCTGCACTTCCTACTTCGTCTCCCTGATCCTCCTGCCTCCCTTGGTCATCCTCTGGCTGCGCATCTCTCTCACAGCTGGTACTCAAGGCATGCTCCACCCCCAAACTTCCAGCCAACCACTCAATCTTGTCCTCTGCATCCTCTATTTGCTCCCTCAGCTCCGCATTCTGTAGCCTCAAGAACTCCACCACACTCCTGGATTTTGCCTTGTACTCACCAAACTCGGTCTTCAAATCTTCAAGTCCCTTCACCACACCGTTCAGCTTTGCATTTGCGAGGTTGGACATGATTGCAGGAGGGAATGGGTACATATTTTGGAGTGTCTAACATGTACTTAGCTACGCTATAACTTTTTTTGCTGTCACGCATACTTAAAGTGCTTGATTGATTCTAAATGAGCAAGAGCGAAGCAAGCTGCCCCGGACCCGACACGTCACGTCACTCAGATTACACTTGAATGTTATATGGGTGTAATGCCTGGTGTAATGTGGGACTTATTTGCGAGTTTGTTTATCATTCTAATCATATTCGTCGCTCGCCACAATCCGAACGAAATGCTGTCGTAATCCAGGTGCAACAACTGCATTGCATCCACAAAAGTTAGTGTCATCATGCGCGGTTTCACGCGGTGATAAATCTGCATTGCATCTCAAGCTTCATCTCATCCATGCAAATAATCCTGCCATTTTCTTTTTTACTACCTTGGTAGCTGTGTGAACTCGAGGCTATGACCTCCTGAGCTAGTGGTAACAATGAAGCCTTAATGCGCGGATGTTGCCTGACTTGGAAAGCCAGGGCTTGCGCGCAAGGCTATTCCTGTCCCTACAGACACATTATGTGCCTGCACGGCACCATATATCAGTGTCTTTGATAGCCCACACCCACCCACGACGGCCATGTTCCTTCCACTATTCGCGTACATGGTCCAACTGACCATCTCGTCCGCCTCTGCCGCGCCGACTGCCTCCAATAGCACGATGTCCACATTCTCGCTCCACGACATTCCGCTCACCTCTCCCATGTGCCAAAACATCAACAATTGCCGCTCCTTGTACAGCATCATCTCCTCCTGCGTCAGCACGCTGTTCATCTGCGTGTTCGTTGCGGTGCATCGCAATGTGCACTCGCCCGAGGGAGGTTGGGGCTTTGGTCTCGCAGGAGAGGTATTCGGGACGCTCATTGCGCCAGAGTTCGCCTTGGCAACAGCCATAAACCAGTTCTTCAATGCTCGGATACTGTCCAAACGTTTGGAGGCGGCGCGAGCGGGTCGGGGGGACGGGGCAGCTGGGGCGAGCCAGCGTGCCCCACGTGTCTATCATTCCGCAGAGGAGCGGAAGATGATGTATAGCGGTCGGGATGACGAGCTTGTGTATACCGCAATCGCGGGCGCTGCGTGGAAGATGTCTGATCAGGGCCCGTCATACAGCAGACGTGAGCATATTGCCTCTTGCTCGTGCACATTCTAACTCCTCCCACCAGCATGGACTGTGACCCACGCCTTCTTCGTAGTGGCCGATGGCTTCTGGTATTTCGACGAGAACGACCAACCGGTCTCCGCCCTGACCCCCGACGACGTGCTGGACCTCGTCAAGCAAGGCACCCTCATCCCGCCCACGCTCGCTGAGCTCGAGGACCGCGGGAAAGCGGACGCGATCTCCAAGACCGTCGCCGTCGTGCAGACGCTGTGGTTCATCATCCAGTGCGTCGCGCGCCGCGTCGAGCGTCTCCCCATGACGCAGCTCGAGATCATGACGCTCGCGTACACCGCCATCGCCATACTCATGTACGGCTTCTGGTGGAACAAGCCGCTCAACATCGCGTGTCCCATCCGCATCCCGCTGGTCCGCAGTGCACAGGGCTCGCCGAACCCCGGCCGCCCGGACAAGCTGAAGGACGACAGCTCGAATATGCGTATATATTTGCTGACGCTGGCCAGCGTGCTATTTGGCGCGATTCACTGCGCGGCGTGGTCGTATCCCTTTCCGACCCGGATTGAAAGGGAGCTGTGGCGGGTGTCGTCCGTGTTTGCGACATGCGTGTTCATCTTGCCGGCCTTGTTAACGCTCATATTTAGAACCCAAGATGCAAGCATTTGGTTTCCAGCAGCTTTTTACATCGTGGCGAGGCTAATTCTGCTTGGTCTGTCGTTTTCTACGCTTAGATCTCTTGCCGCGGAGGTATATCAAGCAGTTTCATGGACACAGTTCATTCCGCACATTTGATACATACTATATACTTTTACATCTATTCACAACGGACGCTAGGTGGCGTATGTATCATAGAAAAGATAATTCTATACGTTTGCGAGAATGTCGTCTCTCGAAAGTTCAGCTTTGTCTCCAACTTGCCATCCATCTTGTCTCCTGGTGTCATGGTAGCACTGTGGGCGTCAGACCCTTCGTGTACACGAAGAGGTGTGCAATATTGCAACTTACATGTGTGAATTCATGAGCTACGCTCACCTTCTGTGGAGAGCTCAGAGAAGGGGCTTGCTCCGAATCTATCTTGCAACTTCTTAGTGCAATGCCTCTACGAGTATCGCACGGCTTATCAGGCCGGGTCATCAGAGAAAAAGTTTAGGATTATTTCTCTTCTATGATACATATGTCGCCAAGCGTCCGATGTGAATAGATGTAAAAGTATATAGTATGTATCAAATGTGCGGAATGAACTGTGTCCATGAAACTGCCTGATATACCTCCGGGGCAAGGGATCTAAGTGTAGAAAATGACAGACCAAGCAGGATAAGCCTTGCCGCGACGTAAAGAATCATAGGGATCCATATGATGGCATCGTGGGTCCCGCACACGAGCATCAGCAAGACAGGGACGACGAGCACGCCCGTCGCAAACAGGGACGACGCCCGCCACAGATCCCGCTCAATCTTGGTCGGAAAGGGATACGACCACGCCGCGCAGTGTATCGCGCCAAACAGCACGATGGCCAGCGTCACGATGTAGTACGGCACGTACGAGCTGTGGCCCTTGAACTTGTCCGGGCGGTAGGGGTCCGACGGGCCCTGCGCCCGCGCGACCACCGGCACGCGGATGGGGCACGCGACGTTGAGCGGCTTGTTCCACCAGAAGCCGTACATGATCATCGCGATGGCGGTGTAGGCGAGCGTCATGACCTCAAGCTGCGTCATGGGGAGGCGCTCGACGCGGCGCGCGGCGCACTGGATGATGAACCACAGCGTCTGCACGACGGCGACGGTCTTGGAGATCGCATCTGCTTTCCCGCGGTCTTCGAGCTCAGCGAGTGTGGGCGGGATGAGGGTCCCTTGCTTGACGAGGTCTAGTACGTCGTCGGGGGTCAGGGCGGAGACCGGTTGGTCGTTCTCGTCGAAATACCAGAAGCCATCGGCCACGACGAAGAAGGCGTGAGTCACAGTCCATGCTGGTGGGAGGAGTTAGAGGTTGTATGAGCAAGAGGCGACATGCTCACGTCTGTAGTATGATGGGTCCTGGTTCGACATCTTCCACGCAGCGCCCGCGAGCGCGGTATATACAAGCTCGTCATCCCGGCCGCTATACATCAATTTCCGCTCCTCTTCGGACTGATAGACGCGTTTGGCACGCTTGCTTCCATCGCGTGCGCGATCCCCTCGACCTGCTCTCGCCGCCTCCAGACGCCGGGCCAATATCCGGGCGTTCAGGAACTGGTTTATGGCCATCGCCAGGGCATATTCTGGTGCGATGAGAGTTCCCAGAGCTTCCCCCGCAAGACCAAAGCCCCAATTTTTGGGCGACTGCACATTGCGATGCACCGCGACGAATACGCAGATGAACAGCGTGCCAACGCAGGAGGAGATGATGCTGTACAAGGAGCGACATTTGTTGATGTCTTGGCAGAAGGGGGAGGTGAGTGGGATGTCGTTGAGCGAGAATGTGGACATCGTGCCATTGGAGGCGACGGCGGGCGCGGCAGAGGCGGGCCAGATGGCCAGCTGGGACGCGTATGCGAGCAGCAGAAGGGACATGGCCGTTGTTGGGGAGTGTAGACTGCTAACGAAGGTGATATATGCTGTCGTCCAGGCACGACGCGCCTGGAAGGAACAGCCTTGTGGGCAAGGCTTGTCGATGTGTAGCCAATTCAGGCAACATCCGCGAAGAAAACTATATTGGGCGCCTCGATTGCGGAGTTACCGCGCTCATTCGAGCCTATCCTAGCTCAGGCGCGGTCACAGCCTCATGTTCACACAGCCAGCACGGTAGTGAAATGGAAAATGAGAGGTTGAATAGAGCTGAAGACATCATGTAGATTCCTTCCATCGTTGAACGTTGAGGAGAGCAGCAAGAGAGTCTGAGAGCATTGAGCAAAGGTGAAAACAGAGGCGCGCGTGACCAAAGGTCTTGGCAAATGACAGTGGCATGTGACGTGACATGTCAAGAAACTCCGCTTCAACGCTCTCAGCAGCTCTCCCCGAGTCTCGACCGATCCCTGCCAACACCTCTGCAGGTTCAAACGGCCTTTCCTCGCTTGATCACGATCTACACCATCTATTGCGATATGAACTACTGCTAGCGACTGGTGGCTTATGGACTGCTTGGTCATGGTTTGGTCAGCTTCTCAGTGAACGGGCATGTTGGGCTCGGCCTTCCCCCTCGGTCAGCGATAAGGAGAGTCTTACATTGAATTCGAGCTGGACATCGGAGGAGGGGCTTCGTCATCGGGCATGAATCCGATTCGTATAAAGCTGGGCTGTTGTGATAGAGAGCACCCAACAGCCAAACAGCCCAACAGCTCCCACAAGTTCAACCCACTTTCTCCACTCAACACAAGTCAAATCCATCTATGGCTTCAAGAACCATCAAACTCGCCGATTTGCTTTCCAGGAACTCGTACGTACGATACTTTCCTCGAATTATCCCATTCTGACTGGTTTGTCTAATGCAGGGTCTATCAGGAGACGTACACACCTCCGCGTCTCTTGCCCACCGTCAAACCAGCATCGCTACCCACACCAGCTGGCATCACTATCAGTGCGTGATCTCACTTCTCTAGTAAGGTATATGCTTACGTATTAGCACGTCAGTATCCTGCTGCGACCAGCGCGTCATCCCCGAGCAGTTCCTGCAACTCGCCCGCGGCGAGTGCCCCGTGATCCGTAACGCAGGCGGCCGCGCCGCGGACGCGCTCTCCACGCTCCTCGTGCTCGACAGCGTCATTCCAATCGGCACGCTCGTTATCATCCACCACACAGGTGCGCATACACCCGGCCCTGCGCCATCGACGAATACTGATGATCCTGGTAGATTGCGGCCTGACACACATCACCGACGACGCCGTCCGGGCGCGCCTGGCAGCCCACGCCCCGGGTCACGAAGCTGAGATCGCAGCGATGCAGTTCGGCGCGTTCCGCGAGGTTGAGTGAGTCCACCCCTCCACCTTCTCGTTGCCTTTGCTGATGGATCACCACAGTGTCAGTGCCAGCGTGTTGGAAGACATCCAGTTCGTCCGGTCATCACCCTATCTGCGCAAGGATATGGAGGTGCGCGGATTCGTCCTGGACATCAGGACGGGGGCCATGAGCGAAGTCGAGGTGGATGCGGCTGCTTCTGCTTAGGTCGAGCATGTGATGCAGTGTATTGATAGTTGGGAAGAGCCGGAGTTATAAGATACGATAGATTCTTACGCTTAATATAATCATGTTTGGAAAACAGGTAGAATTGTAGAACGCGTGAACACAAGAAGCGTGGGAAACTGTTACCTAATGCCAGTCCCTGTCGAGCAAGTGACTGGGTACAACACCTGTACAGTACAGCACTCTTCTACTCACTGTCAGGCAGGCCAGCGCTCTACCCAGGCAATCCACTTCCTACACCTTCGAAAGCAAAATTCTTTGCGACGCCTTGCTGATTCATCCATTGCTTGGCGAAACTGCTGGCGATCGCGCAGAGTTAAAACTAAAACCTCATGACCCTATCTAGGGGGAGGGTGTCTGGTGGGATCTTCGGACTGGCTGCGTCAAATAATCTCCAATCATGGTACCTGCCACCCATGCCGGGTCTCTAACAAAGCGCGACCATTGACGCTAGTCCCTTGCCGATCTGTTCATAGTGAGAAATCTGGTGGCACTCAAAACACAATTTCACCGTGATATCTCAAGTTCCAAGGAGTGTGGTGCAAAAAAGTTGTCAAATTGATTGCGCCGGATACACATATGACATATTATCTCTGGCATTTTTTCCAACCTCGCAAGTGTCGATCCACCGAGATAATGCACTGATGACGAAGTACTAGACCTGACGCCGATTCAACCAATCTGGCGCCGCCTTCACGCACGTCAACAAAAATGTCCTGGGTCGCTGCTTGAGTGTATCACCGTATTGGGAAACCACCCTTGTGACTCAGCAGTACTTGGCGATTCGATGCTCATCCGGATCGGCCTGACTGCGCGTGAAACCGCTTACACACCGTTATAATGAGTCTTATAAAGCAGCTCTTTCATCCATTTGCACAATAATCGTCAAGATGCCCACTCGAATCCCACTCATCCTGGTGCGTGCCCTGCCCCTCCATTTGTCCGAATCATCAATAACTAATTCTTCGAACAGGGAGGTGGCACCTTCGGGAGCCCCAACACCAACACCACCCGCAACAACACTGCGCGAATTGCAAGTCTATTCACGCGCCTCGGCTATTCCAACATCGATGAAAGCACATATACGAGCACCGGAGCTCGAAAGAGGTACGACAGTACATGTTGCTCATGAACGCGGTGTCCTAACCAATCAAACTACGCACAGTTTGTGGGAAAGCTAGATCTACACGGCTCGCCCGTGCACACAAAGTACGCCGGTAACCGCCGCTGAGACACCTGCTTATCAGGAGAAGTCAGGAGATCGATGTGCACAGCATTGCCGCCATAGCCTATCAATCATGATCACAAGCTCCGGAGATCCCCTACATACGTAAATGGCAGCATACCTCTCATCCGCCAATCGGCTGAGGATACGCAGTGCCAATCACGGCTCGAAAGCTTAGCTACCTCAGGAAATTTCTTGTGGTTGCCTCAGTGCCTGTCTTGTTATGACTTATTAAACCCCTGCGCTCACACACCTGCCTGCAGGTCAATCAAAGTTCAATTGAACGCGCCGCATCGATAATCGCACATGAGCAGCACTTGGTGGCGTGATAACACCCATCATTCTGTCAGCGTAAGTAGCACAATTGCCTGGTACCATTGTACCTGGTGGGTAAACCCGCCACTGAAATGCCGCCTGGACATGGACCAGGCGCTTAACATAAGGTTTCGTACCAGCTATTTATAACTCGTGAATAGCTGCTCAGGATGGCTGTGTTTCCTCCGCCCCGCCTCCATGATCTCGCACACGCATTTCTGCTTTCGCATACTTGTAGTCCTCGCCTTGATATCGGCGCACTCCACTTCTGCGTTCCCAGTCATCATTGGACGTGAGCAGTTGAACGTGGACGGTACCATATATGCCTACGACAGCGCACTGTGCATAGATTCTGATTCAACACCACCCGACTCCGACCTGATGGGCCTCGGCGTGCGCCTGGGTCTATATTTCCAAATCTTTGCGCTGGCTCTGGGGGTTGCTTGCGGCGAGTCCGATACCCTCAGTGCAGTGCCCGCAGCCATCATGACGTCCCTGACGCTCAACATCGTGCTCTCAATGAAGGCTGGAGAGGAAGTCTTCCATGTTAACCCCGTGGTCCAGGACTTCTGGGTGACGCAGCTGCAGCTGTATCTCCTCGTCACGCTGCTCCCCTTCATGTTCATGTTCGGCCGCTGGCACCACAAGCAGTTCGGTCTCGCCAAGTGCG